>JAPPVO010000031.1:184104078-184282390 GCA_030407325.1 Camellia japonica | reverse complement strand
GATGGCGCAGGCCTGGCCACATTGTATGGCTACATGAGCTCTTCTTCCCGCCTCAGCGGACAGCTTCTTGGCGGTACTGGCGAGCTTGGGAGGTACATCTTCTTCCCCTTTTACATTTCTGCTTTCTGCTTTCATTTTCTGTATTTTGTACACTGCAACACCCACGGTCTGCCTCTTACTGACTATATACTGCACACTGCTGACACACACACACTGATACACTCTGCACAATACACTGCACAACACACGGCTCTGCCATTTCTGCCTTATTCTGTATTCCGCTTTATCTGATAGTCACACTGATATCTGTTCTGCAGTTGTGGGTCTAGCCTACTTTCCCAGGCTTGCCCCAGTACCCGATGTGGAGATCCCGCTCGACGTCCTTTTCTCATCGCTTTGAGTGCGGTGTGTGCGGAGACCCCGGAGTCTTTTATTTCTTCCGCCGCTACTTCGAACCATCACCGCCGCGGAGGTATGTTCAACTTTAGAGTTTGCTTAAGCTTCGCTTAGCACTGATTTTTTCTAACAGATAGATAACAAATGATTTGTACCGCAAATCACCTGGCAGCCTTGGGCCCCGTTGCCGGCCGTGGTGAGAGACCATTATGAGGTCTGAGGAGATTGCCCGTCTCCGGATTCTTTGGAGGGCCCGGTCTGTCGGTTTGGTACTTGGGGGAGCGCTTCTTGCGTAGACCCTGGGTTTACCGGAGCAGATAGTTCCGGGTCCGCCTCCTCACATATGAGGCATACAGAGAGGCTTTCCCTCCGCACTTGAGGGAGTATACCGTGGCTGGGGCGCGGAGCGTCACAGAGACGAGGGCGACTATGCCGAGTGTCCGGACCACATCATGCGACCCTTGGGCGGTGGTCAGCGAGCTGAGAGGGAGAGGCCAGCGGCGCCGGCAGCTGGAGCGGGAGCGTCGAGGAGAGCTCGAGTCCGGGAGAGGGGGAGTTCAAGAGGGCGGGGGACCGGCTGGCCTGCTCTGCCCACTTCACTGACTTACAGAGGGCAGGGTGGGGCGACCTACCAGATCCCCTTTACCCCCCCTCCGGCTGATCACGAGTTGGTCGGTGTCCCCGACTTGCCTCCAGTATGTATTATTGCATTTCGCATCTTGCTTTATTTCATTTCATTTTATTTGATATTCCGCAGAATACTGATGCATCTATACTTTTGCAGGCGTCCTCCGAGTACATCGGCAGTCTTGGAGCTGAATGCCTCCATGATGGAGATGTACAGCGGACTTTCGACCTCCTGGCCCTTTACAGTATCCCGGTATGTTCTTCTGACCACAGTCTCAAACCATACATAAACTGATTCGCATAATCTGATGCACGATCAACACTTAAACTGTACTCATACACTGCATTCTCACTGATTCACTCTCGATAACTGCTCACACTGTATTCACACACTGATTCTGCACTGATTCACTCTCAGCAGTATTCACACACTGTACTCATCACTGATTCTGCATTGATTCACTCTCAGCGGTATCACACTGTACTCATCACTGATTCTGCACTAATTCACTGCTCACGGCAGTACTGATGCATTTGCCTTTTATGTTTTTCAGCCTCCTTTCCAGATCCTCCGGTGGGTGGTGCTCCAGCTGGGCCCTCTATTCCTGCTCGAGGAGGGCTGGAGACACTGCACTCCCGTACTAGGGCGGGGCGTCCATGTGGGAGTAGCTCTCGGGCACCCATTCCTGATGAGAGGATGATGAGTCCGAGTCCGAGTCCGAGGCAGAGGCAAGAGGCAGAGGCGTCATCTGAGGAGGAGACCGGAGACGGTATGACTCAGGTCTGATGACTGACTGATGATGCTCCTGGACCTTCGTCCAGGAAGAGGCGTAGGACAGACTAACCTGAGACCTTTCTGATTGATACAGATTTTTGCTTTTTCTCTTCTTTTTCTGTACTTTTTCCTTTTTGGTAGCTAGGAGTATTTGTACTGCCGCAGGCAGATTTTTGTTTCCAAAACTATGTACTTGGAAAAGTGATGAAATGAAACAAACTTTTTTCTGAAAAAGTGTTACATTTTATATCTCATCATTGCATCGCAATACATCATTGTACCTCAATGTAATGAAATTGACTGTTGTCTGAAAATAAGCACTTACTGTAATGAACAATAACCAACATGGCCAATAGCAAAACAACAAAGCAATACCACTGTTTAACCTGAAGCACCCCATACTCTGTTGGGGATTATCTGCATACAGCCCATAACACACACTGGTTATTTGCACAGCAAACCTGGATAAACAGCCCAATCTATCAAGACGCTACAAAGTGAAACGGTTGAAGTTGAAACACTCGAGATCCAAATTTTCCTTTTCTTCTTTTGTTGCATAAAATGTAGAGAATGGCACAGCACTCTAGCATAAACGATGTCCGAGATAAAGAAGGGTTTTCAACCGGGGTATCGAGCCTGTAACTGAACACAGTGAGAGAGACTCGAACAAGAAGGTACACGACCTAAACACAACGAGACAACTCGGAAAAAGACTCAAAACAAAAGTTGAGGTAAACAAGAGAAAAGACGGACACACGGACGTGTTCAACGAAAGACCTCAAATCTCGAGGAGCCAGTTCCTCCGGGTATACTTCCCGCCCTTTCTGATTTGTGATTCTCACATCACTCGGCCCTCAGGCTCGGTTTTTCTCTCAAAAACCCTTTTCTTACTTTTTCTCTCAACTTACACCTCTCTATTCTTTATTCTCTCATTTTTCATCCCTCCCCAGGGTGATTGATGGATGAATAGGAGTTTGAGGGTTATGCTCGATACAGCTAGCTCGCGGCTATTTCTTTCGGCGATGTTCAATCAGGTTCCGGACAGGAAAGGCCTCTTCCGCGAATAGGGTGCCTTTCTGGCAAGTATGTTGACGGCGGGGGAAAGACAGGATACCCGGCTCAACTGTGCCCCTAGTTCATTACTTTGACCATTTTTTTGTTTTCTTCTAAAACAGTTTTGACCAAAATGAGCGTCAGATTAACATGCTTGTTCAATCTTTGATTTGAAAATCATGCAAGTCAAGCTATGAGCACTGAAAATTTTCCTTTTTTGGGTCCAAGAAAATGGTCCGATTTTGAAAATGAAATAATTTTCGAGAAAACAGTCAACCTCAGTAAAAATTTTCAAAAACTATTTTTGCAAAGGCCACTGCTAAACAAGCACGGAACTTACCCTCGAGATACGCAACCTCGGATCGGGGGGCAATGGAAAATTGCCCCTTGCTTGAGAGGGGTGCACGGCAACGGAAAGTTGCCCCTGGTTTGGATGGCAACTTACGGCGACGCGTGGCAACGGAAAGTTGCCCCTTGTTTGGATAATGCCGCGGCATGCTCATGATGATGATCGCGACCGGGCTCTCAGGCACGAGAAGGACGGAGACGGCCAAAACAATATATGGACACAGTCACCTTGAAAGCGTTGGTGACTGGACTTCAGGAGGAAGTTGATCACGTAGTTCCAGTCGTTGCAATCGAGACATTGGATTCGGAGGAAGCACAGGTGATCAAAACCATTACATGGACTGAGATGCTATGAAAGCGCTGGGGCTGGACTTCAGAATGAAGTTGCCTACGTATCCCAAACATGGGAATCAAGCCTTACGTAGTTCCGGTTAAGGTACACTCGGGTATTTTAACCTTCACTTTTCAGGCTCTAACTTTTGCCAAGGCCCGATGCGGGTTTTCGACCTTGCGAGCTTCTTTTCATTTCTTTTTTTCTCTTCTTTTTTTTCATTTTTTTTTCTTTCTTTCTTTTTTCTTTTCTTTTGCTTTTTTGCTTTCTTTTTTGTTTTTTTTTTCTTTCTTTTTTGTATTTTTCTCTTGCTCTAACTTTTGCCTGGGTCGCCCTTCCGGGTTTTCGGCCCAGCGAGCCTCTCAAAGGGTAGAAGTGTAGCAAGTTCATGCCAAATGGTTTTTGAAGTTGAAGCCTCTCTGTATCTAGGAGAACGGCTGTTGCGATGATTCGCAGAAGAATCCATCACGGTTGCTCCACAAGCTTCTTCCGGTGAGAGGCTTAGCATGCCTCTCTTTCTCTCAATTGATCAAGTTTTTGAAAATCCCGAGGAATTCCTTCCTCTTCATTTTCATCACAATGTTCAAAAAGTTTTGAAAAACTTAGGTCAATGCCATAATTTCAGAGCACAAAAGAGCAGGGGATGCACTGCCATTCATTCAAGCTTCTGGCACAACTAGCACACGCAGAAGCAAACAAGGGTGCGAAAGTGGATGTACCGCTGTTTATTGAGATTTGTTGCACAACTGGCTCCTCGGCAGAAACAGACTCAAAAGAAAGCAAAAGGAGTAATTACAAAACAAAACGGTGTTCGAGGCAACAAACCCGGAATCACCTGACATTCTATGCAAAGGGGACTGACTCGTTACAATAAGACAGACCCTTAAGCAAAAAGGATTGACTCAAGACAATGAGACAGACTCAAAACAAAGTAAAAGATTGACCCGACACCCAAGCCAGAATTTACAAAACTAGTAAGCGCAGATGCTAAAAAATACGTGCCAGACGCCACATCCGAAAATACACCAAGCGCCGCCCGCAGGTGGTTCACTCCCTGATTACATACTCGCAGTATCAGTATCCTCAAAATCCAATAGCTGGGTAGTAACGGACTTGGCTGAGGTGGGCAGGAGGATAACCTCGTTGTCGATCAAATCTTGCACCTCATGACGGAGGCGAAAACAATTATCGGTAGCATGACCGGTTTGCTGGTGGTACGCGCAGTACTGAGTAGTATCATGGCCTGCGGAAGAGGACTAGGAAGGGGCCTAGGCTCGAGGGGTTTAAGATGCCCCTTTCGGCCAGGATCTGAAGTGCCTTGGACAACGACATGTAGAGAGCGTGAAAGACCCTGCGCCCTCGGGGCAGGTACTTTGAAGTCTGAGTATTCTTGCTAGACGCACTAGCGAACGGGTCGGCAGGCACTGCCTTGGTTTCTGATCTTTCCCAGGTACAGGGTTGGGATTGGCTGAGGCTGTCCTGGCATGACGGGCCTATCCCGGTTTTCTGCCTGACGGGAACTGCCTTCGGTTAAAGTGGGGAAAACATCACCCATAGTCCTGGCCACGACTGCGGATATCTATTGCTTATTCATTCCCCCGGCTTTCAAAGCCTCGATTGCCCACAACAGTTGTTCAATGGGATCGGCATCTGCCTTCATTTTGTCCTTAACTCTGGCCTCTGCCTGATCGAGGGCTTGGGTTGGTGTTGGCATGTCATTGCTATAACTTGAGACAACCTCAGGTTGGCTGAGCTCGATCACAATCCGTCCCAATAGCGAAGGCTCTTGCGGTACAAAATTCCCGGCATATGGTGCGACTGGCGGCGAAGCCGATATTCCATAAGCGAGATCTGCCATAGACCTCTGGAGGTCACCAATCATTCCCATCAATTCAAACGTGGTGGGCTCACGAGCCTGATACAATGGGGTTCCCAGATCGGGCGCGCGGCAGGCGACCTGGGCGGATGCGGTACATCAACATTGGTCTCACTTTGCAGGGTGATTCTTTGATCTAATGCAGCTGTCATAACCATGATTTCTTC
The DNA here is from genome assembly GCA_030407325.1 of Camellia japonica. Classification (NCBI taxonomy): domain Eukaryota; kingdom Viridiplantae; phylum Streptophyta; class Magnoliopsida; order Ericales; family Theaceae; genus Camellia; species Camellia japonica. Next base: position 184,276,817 of record JAPPVO010000031.1, on the reverse strand, counting down.
TGAGTTCTGTGTCATGATAAGTCCGCCGATCCTGAACGGTGACTAACGGATCAGATGTCTGCCTTACCTCAGCGAAGGAGAATACCGGCTATTCTGTACTGAATCTCTGAACCTTGAAAGAGAAAACACACAGCATTTTGGCTCAATCAGAACAAATACAGCTTAGCTGAACAGCTGTACTCTAATACTGATCACTGTCCCCAAAATCACTGTCCCAAAACACTGATGAATCGGATACCCGCAGATATAACTGTTCTTCAAAAACACTGATACTGATGCCCGCAGGCCTGATGCTCAACTTACAGACTGATATGTAGTTCCCTGTAGAGATACACTCCCTTGAAGCACATAATAAGTGAAAAGAGAGCCAAAACACCCCTATGTTGGGATAGGGTTTCCCTGTCCTATTTTGTCAGGAACTAGGGTTTCACTACGCACGCAGCGGTTTCAAACAACCTATATCGGGTAAGTAACCTATCCTAGTTTGGAATGGTCACTACGGATTTCGAATATGCACTAGGTCGAATGGTCAAAAAGGGTGCCCCGGTAAAACGGGGGTTTGTGTTCCCGTCATGGCAGAGCCCGCAACCGGTCAGCCTTATGGCACGCTTCGCAAAGCGAGCCTCCGGCAAACCGTTCAGGAATAGCATACGGCAAACACAGTGTCCTAGGCGCACCAATGCACATGCAATGCAAAGAAACACATAAGTGTGAACAAAACAAGATATCATGAGTTCGAGTCAAGTTCTCTAACTCCCCAACAGAGTCGCCAGAAACTGTAGAAGTCCCCGAACGCCCCGAGAGGATGAGTCCCGTTCTGTTCAGTTGGGCTCACTACAGTTCAGGACTCAAATTGTCACGGTTCTTAATCTGAACCAAAGAGTCCAAATCCGGCAAATCGTTTTGAGAAAACAGATTTTTAGAAAAGTAGTGCCAAACATGGACTGCTTTGCCAGATACAAAGTCGCTACCTAAATATTTTATTTTGGGGGAATTTAGGAAACCCTGACTCGGTGCCAAAGGCCACGTGTCCGTCATCACCAAAGTTGCCTCGGCTCGGGAACTTGGGTACGATTGGGGAAGGTCAGCTATGAGCACCCCTTCTCGCCCGATCGAAGATCGGCCTCTACTAACCGTGATATCTTGTTTTGAAAACATTATATGCTCTTATTCCGGTTATTAGCCTAGAATTACTATGTTATGCGCGTAGCAAACAAGTATAGACCAAAACGCCTAAATTGAACAAAACATTCATGTTTGTTTTGAAAATGGTTTGCTACTCGTAAAGTAGGCTAAAAATACAGATTTTTGCCACCCTCTAGTGGGCTTAAAACTCGCAGTTTTAATGCATCATTCCAATTTAGGTAATTCAACCTCCATCCACAGGCATTCAAGCAGTTATATCACATAAGCAACTAGCCTCATGGTAATCATGCTGTCATGGCAACACTCACATGCGTGCAAGGATGCTAAAGTAAAAGAACTTACAGAGTACTCCAAGCCAAAACAAAAGCTATGTTAGAAATCTATGCATGATCCTAACTATACAGAAATGCCTAATGCAACGCATGCAGGAATACAACTATAATAGGTTCGGCTAGTCTATGAATGACATGTGAAAATGCACAAGTAGCATGTATTTAGATTTGAAATACTTATGCAGTTAGTATGATGCGCCGAGCCCGGTGCATGCAATACTGATGAATGATGCACGCATGCAAGCATAAGGTATGCTAATTGAAATATGCCCTAATACTAACCATCAAAGCAGGTAAGTAAAAGGGAGAAAGAAGTGGGGGTAGGAAGACATGCACACACGCACCCACACTTATTACAAATTTGTGCCCTCGCTCGGAGGGTCCGAAAGAATAATACAGGTCACCTAATTAACTAACTCACGAGCTAATTAATTATTACAGAACCCAATGAATAACTAGCTACAACTAATTATTACACAACTTAATTAATTAACAAATTAATTAACCGATTAATGAATGACAACAAGCAAGTAGGGAAAGCAGTAAACGGTGCTATTCCAGCTCTGTTTGAAGAAGGGAGTCATGCATGCTCGCTTCGGTTCTTTGCCTCGAAACGCCTTCCGGTTGCTCTTTAGAGGCTCTGTTTGCAGGGTGTCTTTTAGTGCTTGTTGCTGAAACTTACCAAAACACTGTAGGGGAAGTCACCAGTGGCCTACCGGCCATGGAAGGAGCACTGCCGGCCAACAACAGGACACTGCCGGCCAAGGATGAGAGGCTGCCAGCCAAGGGTGGCACACTGCCGGCCACTGGTGTGCTGTGACACCAAACTGCAACAAATCACAAAATAGAGAAAATGGAGGGTTTCCCAAGGACATGTATGCACTATGCCACCCCAAATCACCCCAAAATATCAAGGGAGAGGCATAGTCGGATCCACGACCATCAATCACGCATCCCGATGCATGATGGCCAAAGATCCAACTTGTGCAAATCAATATGAAAATGAATGCACAAATACAACAAGTAAAGCCTAGAACTCTATCATGAATCATCAAGAGCTTCGGCGACCGAGAATTGAGACACGTTCTATCACTCGGAGTATGAAACGCCCCTCGTTCCTCGTGCTCGGATTAATACTTAATCCAAACAATGCAACACATAAGCATGGCAAACATGCGATATGACTTAAGTGTGCAAACATGCGATTAACTCAAGCATGCAACAAGTATATAAGCATGACGTGAGGTGACGACCTTAGACAATCATGACAAAATGCAACATGAATGTGTGAATATGCAAGGCATGTGGAGTTAAACAAGTATGCAACAACATACCAAATGAAACAAGCATGCGACAACATGATAAGATGGGCTTACACCAAAGATGGACGGCTCTCAACTAGGTCCAAATTAGTAGCCAAAGTGATGGAATTGATGGCATGAAAAGCTTGAAAAGGCAAGGCAAACATGCATGCCAAATGGCTCAAGTATTAAGGCATGAAGAGGACAACTCTTAAGCACACTTAAGGAGCAACAAACATGGATATATTGCAATGGAGTAGGCTCTGAAATATCATGTAAAGTGATGCCAAATCAACTCAATAATGCAAGAAAAGCATGTTAGGATGCTCAAAGCTCAAAGTAAGCGAAGGGACTTAAACCATGGCCATACAAGGCAAGCCCCAAGGGGCCGGGGGGACCTAAAACAGTCTTAGGGCAGGTCAAAGCAAGACCAAAACCAAGCTCAAAGCTAGCCAACATAGGCTAGAACACAAAGCTACAAACAAAGATCATGCAAGGCTTTAAAGAGGCAATGCACTACACCTATTGAAACCAATCATGGCATGACTTGGACAACCAAAAACAGAGTTACATCATGGTATATTAGGACCCAAAATGCACTGAAATGATGAGCCAAAGGCTTAGGCTAAGTGGCATGCACAAAAGTCCATTTTGAGGCATAAAGCACAAGCTATACAAAGCATTCAAGGCATGTCAAATGCAAGTGTATGACAACATTTCATGGACTGAAATAGCATGTGGAATGAGGGCAAAGCATGCAAACATCACATATATGGCATGGTAGGGGCCTCAAAACCCAAGATTAGCCTAAGCATTTACACTATAGCTATACAAAGCATGAGTGATATGGCCATGGCAGCCCAAAACAGTCCTAGAACACTTCAAAATAAGCATAAAATCATGTTTAAGCCAAGCCAAAATATGCTAGTATGATGAATCAAAACATCATGCACAAAAGGCTAGTAAACAAGATTTGTTCTACACCTATATGGAGCATGCAAAGGATGATCAAACCAACTATGGATAGGGTCATGACATGCCAAATGATGACCAAATACATGCTGAAATGTAAACCAAACAAGCTAAAATGACATGGCAAGGCATGGAGCATGTGAAGCTAGTTTAGGGGATTTGCACTACAAGTGCATCATGCAAGCATGGAGTAACAAAACCAACCCAAAACAGGTTCATGGCATGGTAAAAAATCACCAAAAATAGACTGAAATGGACTCAACAAAGACTATGCACACATGCTACTTTGATGAGCCATGAATGGAGTTACACTATACATGCAAGATGCAAGAAAGACATGACCAAACCAGCCTTGGACAGGGCCAAGGCAGGTCCTAGAAGTCACAAAAAAGAGGCCTGGACCAACCCCAAAAATGCATAGAGGGATGGTCCTTTGGAAGGCCAAAAATGCAAGCAAAGAGGAATACAAAGAGAGGGGACTACCCCCTCTGATTTAGGACCTCAAAAACCACACCTCTACCACTGAAAATCCACTGGATTTCAGTGGTAGGAAGGCCAAACCAAGGCTAGCTCAGAGGCCTCCAAATATGGCTTAAAATAAAGCCAAACAAAGCATGCAAGGGGCTACACACCCCAATAGCAAAATGACCTTAACCAAACTTAAAAGCACTTAAAAACAAGACTTTTTTCAGTTATAAGCAAAGCCTAAAACAATATGTAAAGAGGGCTAAAGCAAGGTGCAAGAAAGTACAAAAATGGGGGAAATGCTCACCCTTGAAGACCCTCTTTGAAACCAGCAACTTCAGGGGGTGGAAACCAGTTTTTAGAGCTTAAGAATTCCTCCCAAGAAGATTGATCCAATGGTGGTGGTGTATATCTATGTGTTGTAGTGTAAAAGTGCAAGAAAAATCAAGTTCAAGGCACTAAACACAAGCAATATAGAGAGAAAGAGAGGTTTTTTCTCTTCAAAGCTCCAGAACTTGGTGTAAGGAAGAAGCCTCTTCCTTATATAGAGGAATGAAAAGCCAAAGCTTCTTCAAGAAGCTTTGCAAGGCCTTCATCCCTCCATACACGTGTATGGAGGGAAGCAAACAAAAATCCAGCTGGCTCAAAAGATCTGGAGAAAAACCAGCTGAGATAGGGGGGGTGCTGGCCATCAGTAATGGCCGGCAGTGCCACACTGATGGCCGGCAGGGCTTCATCAGTGGCCGGCAGGGTCAAGGCTATGGCCGGCAGTGCACCACAGGGTCCACTTTGAAAGGACCTAGTCAAGGTCCAAAAATGAGACAGAAAGGATACAGGGTCCGGGAAGCTCGAATCGGTGACGTTCCGCCGCGATAGTCGAGTGCTGGGTGAGTAATCGAACCAGTTGTTGGGTGTACCTACAAGCACAACCAAGTCTTGAGGACGGTCAAAAATGGGGTGTCTACAGGAAGCCAAGCTCCTACTTGAATTTTATATTTATTGCAAACCACTTTTTTCCATAGTGCCTCCTTTTCATTGGCAAATTTCCACCACCACTTCATTAAGAGGCAAGCATTAACCTCTCTGATTCTCCTAATTCCCAACCCACCTTGACTAATGCTTTTGGTCACCTCTTTCCATTGCACTAGATAACTCTTTCTTTTCAATTATGTGCCCTCCCACAAGAACGCAGCTTGTAATCGATCTATTTCCTTTGCAACACCTTCTGGCATCTTGAAAAGTGATAGATAATACACAGGCAGACTGGATAGCACTGACTTAATTAGTTTCAGTCTACCAGCAAAGGACAGAAGCCTTCTTTTCCACCCAGCAAGTCTGCTTTTGATTTTGTCAATGACAGGTTTCCATACCTTTTTTTTTTCTTGGAGAAGCACCCAAAGGTAAGCCAAGGAATTTCAGTGGCAAACTCTGGGTTTTACAATTAAGCAAACCAGCAAAATTCTTGAGACAACTATAAGAAATTCCTACTCCATAAACCACACTCCTATGGAAGTTAATCTTAAGCCCTGAGACCATTTCAAAACATCTTAAGATTCTTTTCAAATTCATCACCTCCTGCACATCAGCTTCACAGAAAAGTGAATCATCAGCAAATTGTAGATGTGAAACAACCACTCCATTGACACCAATATGAATCCCTTTAATCAAACCCAACTCCCTAACTCTGAGCAGTAGAACATTAAGGCCTTCAACTACCAAATTAAACAGAAAAGGCGATAATGGATCACCCTGTCTAAGGCCTTTTTGAGGACTAAACTCTTTAGTTGGTGACCCATTCACAAGTACTGAAATTCTAACAGTTGAGATACACTCTTTCATCCAAGAAATCCATTTAGAACCAAAACCAAAATTTGCTAACATGGAAAACAAAAAACCCCAATTGATGGAGTCATAAGCTTTCTCAAAATCAAGTTTAAACAACAGTCCCTTCTTCTTGGCTTTCTTCCACCCATCCACAATTTCATTCGCAATCAAAACCCCATCCAAGATATTCCTTCCACCCAAAAAAGTTGATTGAGTTTCACTAATTACTTCTGGCAAAACTGGTTTTAGTCTACTTGTAAGAACCTTAGCCAACAGCTTGTACATTGACCCAATCAAACTTATTGGCCTATGATCATTTAGATTGAGAGCATTAACCTTCTTAGGAATTAAAGTGATGAAAGAGCTATTCATCCCTGTGGACTCGCCTCTCTCCCACGCCCTCGCATTTCGGAAAGGGTTTGAAAAAAAGGCCTCACAGTTCGGACTCCTATGGTTCTGAATCTAATCTCACAAAGTGTAATGTGAAACTGATAAACACCAAAGAGTCCAATCCGGCAAATCTTTTTGGAAAATTGATTTTTGAATCAAATAATTCTAAAACTGGACTGCTTTGCCAGATTACAGAGTCACCACCTAAATATTTTGTTTTTGAGAAATTTAGGAAACCCTAACTCGTGCCAAAGGCCACGTGTCCGTCATCGCCATGTGTCCGTCATCACCAAAGTTGCCTCGGCTCAGGAACTTGGGTACGAGAGGAGAAGGTCTTGAAATGAGCACCCCCGCTCGCCCGATCAAAGATCGGTATCTACTAATCATGATATGTTCTTTTATAAACATTATGTGTTCTTATTCCGGTTTATTAAACTAGTTTTACTATGTGACGCACACAAGCAAGTATAGACTAGCCGTAAGACTTGGAACAATTCAACTCATATTTGCTTTCGAAAATGGTTTGAATTTGCCACCCTCAAGTGGGCTTAAAACGCAGATTTGCCACCTCAAGTGGGCTTAAAACATGATTTGCCACTTTGCAAAGTGGGCTTAAAACATATATTTGTTGAACTATTCCAATTCAAACAACAAAGCCTTCATCCATAAGCATTCAACCAATTTAGCATTTAAGCACATAGCCTCATGGCAAGCATGCGAAACATAGCAATATGGCAATCACACTCACGCAAGAATGCTAAAGCACTAAACTTATCGAGTACTCCGAGTCAAAACAAAAGCTAGTTAGAAAAATGTATGATCCTAACTATACAAGATGCCTAATGCAACACGTGCAATAATGCAATTAATAGGCTCGGTTACTAATATGGCATATGAATCAACTTGAACAACATGCGATTAAACATGTAATCAAAGAAGATATTGAAATTGCAATGCAGTTTGAATGATGCGCCAAGCCTCGGTGCATGCAATACAAATGAATGGATGCAAGCATGAGAGCATAAGGTATGCTAATTGAAATATGTCCCTAATCTAACCATCGAAAGCGATTAAATAAAAGGGAGAAAGACGCGGGGTTCGAAGACATGCACACACTCACGCACACTTATTACAACATTGTGCCCTCGCGAAGGAGGGTCCGAATGAATAATAGCTAAGCTAATCTAAGCTAAGCTAGGCTAACTAATTTAATTAAACTAATTAGACTAATTATTACAAAACAAAATAGAGAAATAGCTAAGCTAAGCTACTTAATTATTACAACACTTAACTAATTAATTAAATTACAAAGCCAATGTATATAAACTAATCATGCGAAATATCTAAACTACACTGCCACAACTCTGTTTTGGGAAGTGGAGGATGCATGCACTCGGTTTTTGCCCTGAAAAGCCCTCCGGTTTTGCTCTTAAGAGGCTCTGTTTGCAGGGTTGAGTACCAAATCAATGCTGAGGATTATACCAGTGGCCTGCCGGCCATAGTAGGTTACTGCCGGCCCCCTGCCGGCCAAAAATGTGCCTTGCCGGCCAAGAGTGAGCCACTGTCGGCCACCAATGAGCCACTGCCAGCCACTGGTGCTCTGAGTCACCACACTGCAACAGAGCACAAACAGAGAAAAATGAAGGGTTTTCCAAGGGTTTATTTGTACTGTGCCTCTCCTTATCATCTCAAAACCTCAAAGAAGTGGCACTCTTGGATCCAAAACCACCAATAAAGCAATTTCATTGCATGATGGCCAAAGATCCAAGTTGTACAATTTCAATAAATGCACAAAATATGACTCAAATGACCACCACCCTATCATGCATGATCAAGGCTGATGGAGACCAAAGAGATTGGCTTATTTCATCACTTTGAGTATGAAATGCTCCAATCTTCCTTGTGTTCAATATAACATCCGATTGAACACATGCAATGCAACACAACATGCTTATCTTGCTCAAGTTTTACTTGTCACTTTTGTTTACTCATTTTAGTTACCGATCCATTCGTTAACCGGTTAGTCCAAAAGTGAGAGTCCTCTAATGCGAGAGGTGTCAACCAAGGGATGACTTAAGGCAAGAGAGAGATCATGCCTTTGGTTAGTAGAAACCCTCAAAAGAGGATGAAAACCATTAAGCGCAAATCTCAATCTCAAGCTTAAACACAACCTAAAGATTAACCAACCCTCAAAGCAAATGAAAAAGTGATGAAATGAAGGAGGTTGCAGATATTATATGTACTGAAATTGCATGCAAAATGATACTACAACATGTAAGCAACTCATGCAAATCATGTTTAAAAGCCAAAATCACTAAACTAGTGAAGATCACTACACCATAGGCATGCAATACAAAGCTCACAAGGTACAAACACTTCAAAACAGTCCTAAAACAGCCTAAGAGAAGTCCTAAAACATGCTTGAAGTAAGCTAAAAATAGCTAGAATGAAAGGCCAACACATAGCACGTGCTAAACTATTAAGCACAATTGCACTACAAGCATACAAAGCAAGCCTCAAGGGACCAAACCAGCTCAAAATAGAGCTTAAACATGCCAAAATAATAGCAAAAACATGCTGAGATTAAGGTACAAAATGCTAGAAAATCATGTTCACATGTTAGGCTATCTAAGCTTGCAAACAAGACACAAGGAGGGGAGGCTACCCTCTCCCATTTTGGACCTCAAAACATGGTTTTTATCATTGAAAATCCTCTGAGATTCAGTGGTTAAAAAGGCCAAAAAAGTTGTTTTAGAAAGCTTTGAAAGATGGCACAACAACTTAATAATCAAGCAACAAGAAAGGTGGACTACCCTTAACTCCAATCAAACCTCAAACCACCATTTTAGACCATAAAAATAGAGATTTTTAGAGGTTAAAACCAGCCTCAAAACAGTATGTAAAGATGGCAAAACAAGAATTTAAATTAGGCTTAAAACACAAGTATTCTACCTCTTGAAGACAAAATGCAATTTAGGCACCAAAATCAAACCAAACCAAGCCAATATCCTCTTCTATAGCTCAAATAGGACCTCAAGCAACCTCAACTCAATGGTGATCAAGTTTGATCAAGGGCTTATATGCAAGAGTGTAGAGAATTTAGGCTATAAGGCACAAAATATTTAGAGAGAGAGAATTCTAGAAAGAGAGAGAGAGAGAGAGAGAGAGAGAGAGAGAGAGATTTTTTGTCTTCAAAATTTCTAACCCCCTAAAGGCAAGAGAGGACCTCTATATATAGAGAATGCAAAATCCCCTCAAAGAGATCCAGCCATACACGTGCAAGAAGATGGCTCAATCTGTGCAAACAACTGGCATAAAATATCAGAAAAATATCTACTAATACACTGGTGGCCGGCCGCCCATCAGTGATGGCCGGCAGGGGCTCATTGATGGCCGGCAGGGCACATTAATGGCCGGCAGGCCAAGATCCATGGCCGGCAGTGCCCAAATATGGCCGGCAGGCCATCAACAACATCATGTTGAAAGGACCTAAACATGGTCGAAAAATGAGACAGAATTGATGTAGGGTTTGGAAAACTCAAACCTGTGGCGTTCTCGCCGCGAACTTCGAGCGCTCGACGAGCAATCAAACTCATCATTGGATATACCTGCAAGAACATCCAAGTCTTGAGGACAGTCAAAAATGGGGTGTCTACAATCCCATAAGCCAATCTACCCACACTGTAAAACTCATTCATGAAAAGCATCACCTCTTCTTTAAACACCTTCTAGTTCTTTTGAAAACACATGAAGTTGAAGCCATCTGGACATGGCACTTTGTTCCCATTGCATTCTTTTACTACTGCCCATATCTCTTCCTCCGAGAATTCTGCTTCCAACTACTGGAAACCAGCACTACAATTGACACTCTTAAAGTCACCAATTAAAACAGGTCTGGTCCTCCATTCCTCTAAAAAGTGCCTATTAAAATGAGCCCATACCTTTTGCTTCACTTGCTCAGGATCCTTAACCACCCTCTTTTAAACTAAAATAGAATTTAATGCGTTCCTATTCTGCCTACTGCTAGCCATCACATGAAGAAACCTTGTGTTTCTGTCCCCTTTTAAAGTCCACTTCAATCTTGACTTTTGCAGCCATTCTCATTCCAACATTCTGCTGAGCCTCCACATTTCACTTCTTACCTCTCTTTTTAACTTCAACTTTGCTTCCAACAAAGGGTCTATCTTCAGCCAATAGATCCAAAAAATGCAGCTGACTCTCAGCTTCTTTAATTTTTTTTTGAGACATTACCAAACACCTCTTTGCTCCAATTCTTTAATGCTAACTTCAATGCATGTATTTTCCTATGCAATAAACCTGCTCTGCCATTTATTTGTGTCTCTTGACAAACTTTCACCAGAAAGGATGCAAAATTAGGATGTAGCAGCCATGCATTTATGAACTTAAAGGGTTTGGGTCCCCAGTCCCTATCATCCTCCAAAAGTACTAAAGGGCAATGATCAGAGATAAGTCTAGGTTGTCCCCAAAGTTTGAGCTTGAATCTTTTTAACCACTCAGGACTAAGCAGGAATCTATCAATTTTACTCCATTTGTTTCCATCCATTGCATTGCACCAAGTGAATTTCCTACCCATCATTTGTATCTCAATCAACTCACATCTATCTATGAAATCATTGAAGTCTTTCATACCCCTATCCCTTCTTGAACAGCCCACTCTATTATCTAAATTTCTAATTTCATTAAAATCACCACCTACACACCAAGGTGTAGGGAAAGATGCTTTCAAATTTACTAGACTTTCCCATAATCTCCCTCTCCTCACAGTATCATTAGGAGCATGCACATTGATAACAACACATTACAAAGAGGAGAGAACAATACTTGCAAGCAAAATGAAGCTTCTATTACTACAACAATTTGAGAGCTGAAACACCTCAGGATCCCAAATGCAAAGCAACCCCCCTGCTCGACCCTCAGCATCAACAACCATGTACTCCATTTAATCTCTAAGCCACACTCTTTTAACATCCACACTTGAAAGGCTTGCTTTTTTTGTTTCTTGAAATAAAGCCAACTCAATTTTCCTTTCTAGCAAGAGCTTCCTAATTTTTCCTATCTTCTCAGGCCTTCCAAAGCCTCTGATATTCCAGCTTAACCATTTCATAACAACAAGTCTAATGTTCTTCGAACTCACCCAGTGGGAACTAATTAAGCTGCCCCATCAGCCCAACTCCAATTCTTTCTTCATCCAGCTCTTTCATCTGAACAATTTTTTTAAGCACTTCCTCATCTTGTCCCATGCAGTCAATCCCCAAATTGTTACCCAGAAGAAGTGTGAATTGAGCCTCATAAAGTTTGCCTTTGAAGCAACTAAGATTAGATTTACCTGCGGCAGACTTCAACACAGCAATAGTTACAGATCTAACTACAACCCCTTTGTGGTTATTTTTACAAGAACCAGCCCCCCTATGCCCTAATCTTCTAGTGAACCTAGAAAATCCACCAACTAGCATGGAATTTCTAGCACCCACTTTCCTTTTCCCTTTATTATTTCTAGGCTTCCTTTTATTAGAAATAGATTCACTAATGGATACACTAAAAGTATCACCATCACCAGATTTAGAGTCCAGCACAATAGGCCCATGCTCAGCCCACCCATTGGGTTGATTAATATCAGGACCATAATGTTGGATTGTACCTGGCCCATAGGTCTGAGTATTACTATGCTTATGGCCCAAGAGAACTTCCAAATTTATACCTGATCTGGCCCTTGAAGACCTACTCAAGCTTCTCACAAAACCTGGTATATGGGTCTGACCACCTACTTTTAGAGTCTCATCATTACACCCCTGCTGCAGGCTTTCTTTTTCTTTCACCATTGTCTCTGCCTCACGTGCGCCATCCTCAATTGCTTTCCCAAGACTCTCTGCATTCTTGCTTTTGTCAACCTCAGTTAATTTCCCAATGCAATCTTTAGACTCCTCAACTATTGAGATCTCCATCAAGCTATCAACTGCTTTCACCTCACTTCCTTCTTCCCTTCTAGTTAGCAAATCCCCTTCAGCCAGCTCAATATTATCTTTCACATCATCATCCACCACATCTGCTAGGTCATCTTCATCTTCCTCTACTCTGGAACATCCATGGGTTGCACCTCACCATTGACATTAGAGCTGTCATACTCGTTAACACCTTCTAATCTATTACATGTGCAAGTCGCTCTTACCTCCTTCACAATCTGCTCTTCACAAACTCTTATAAGGTACACTCTTCCTTTGCAATCCAAATTTATATTTGTATTTATCGGCTCCATGACTTTTGTGGCAATCTTTATTTTTCCACATCGAAAAGATGCTGCTTCACAAGTATCTCCATCAAAATAAATCACCTCCCCCCATAATCTTCCAATCTTTCTGAAGGTATCTATATTCCAGACATTGAGTGGTATTCCGTAGCAACTCAACCATACAAACCTCTCTTGCTCAAGGTATATATCTGTTGACTATTCCTTTATGTACTCACACCATTCCTGAAACCAGGCAACAAGCTTGCTTCTATTGATTCTCATATCCTCCTTTTGACTTGAAAGTTATCACAACATCATGACCTCCACCCTCTCTTACTAACACACTAGTCATTTCTTTTCGTTTAAGCTTTTCTTTGATTGCCAGAACAGAGAATATTGGTTTGAGCCTTAGAATGATGCTTTCATACAGCCATCCATTGCCTATCTCCTTCACATTGATAGAAATCTTATGCTTGTCGACTGAATTCGCTCCTTTTAGGACCTCTGCAAACGATCTTTGATCAATGCCTTGGTTTTAACTTTTCGTCATAGAGTCTACTGATACATTTTTCCCCTCAATCGTTCTCCTTATTGCAGGCTTTAACCATTTGTTTTCTCCATTGTCCTTTCCATACTCTGCAGTTTTTACGGTCAGTTTTCTATCATCTACCCATAGCCCATTTGCTTTTTGTGCTGCCACATTGGCTGCAATATGGCAATCATACCGCATAAAACCAAATCTTGTATTTGATGATCTCCTTCTCTTCTGAGGAATGAATACATCCCTAACCACCCCAAACTTAGTGAATAGCTCATGCAAACCTCTTGGATTCATTGCTTCAGGTATATTGTCCACAAACAGAGTGAATAGACTTGATCTTCTTCCATCAATCCTTACTCCTTAGTTCCTTGATCTTTCTCTCTGCTTCAGTACTGGAATCCACCCTCCTTGCTCCCTCATTTTCTTTCAAACAAGTACTTAGTTCCTTGATCAATGCCTTGTGGCCATGATGAATTTACTCAGACTCTTGTTTTTTTGTCAATTTAGTTATTATGTTGACCAACATGATATGATAATATGAATTAGAGATTTAGCAGAATTATGATTCCATATTTTTTGCTACAATTAATTGGTAAATAAAGAAGAGTGTTTTCCAATATTCTATTTTGATAGGAAAGTGGAATCATGGTTGAATAAAGAAACTGGTCATCTCTCTACCTATAAAAGGACATTCAGACTACCCATTAATTAATTCTGAATTTAATGTATTCTAAAGAAGGTCAAGAGAGAGAAACCCTTTTCCACTAATATTAAAATTAGGTTTATGTTCAATCAATTTTGAATCACTTGAAGGTTTCGCATAATTGATCCGGGTATATTATTTATTTTCTGCATTATGTTATTATTTGTGAAAATCATGACAGTTCACAATTTTGGATTGTGAAGATTGTTATATGCATAACACTATAAAATTATTTACATCATGTCCCCATCTTAGAAGAATATATATGCGGATATCTGTGTATTTAATCTAAGCTAAAATGAATATATCATATTTCCTTTTCAATGAATTAATATATGGGGCACTTATATTAGTCTAAGGATAACTAAAATATATTTGCAACCTTAATGATAATAAGTGTTTTTTTTTTTGTTTTTTTTAACCCAACTACCCTTAGTAAGTTTAATTAGCCCACCATCTCAATGTCATCCAGTTTCCGACAACAATTTTTGGTGATAATTGACAATTGTCGATGGCCATTTTCTAGCTATTCTTTAGTGAAGTGAAATTTCAATAACTTGGCATGGTATAATTTTTCGGCGACCATTTCTAGAGCATCAATTGAAATTTCAGTGTGTTGACTTAGCTTTGATTAGAAAATTTTCACTGAGATTTTGCTATTTTCAAAATTGAAAAATTATCAATTAATGACTAAAAATTGCAAAATTTAAAGTCAATTAAATTTTTACTATGTTGTTACACTAAAATTTCTTTGACTTTAGCAAAATTTTACTGAAATTCACTAAGTAATTTCATTGAAAATTTATAAAATTTCAATTTCTTTGTCATTACAACAAAAAATCTGTATCAAACAACAATACACAAGTTAGAGAAACGAGTGATAGGGGTGAGCATGGTCTGGATTGGACCGGATTGGAGTAAAATCAGGACCAATCCGTTATTTACGTATCTTGAAAAATTGGAACCAATCCAATCCGTTTAAATCGTTGAACCAATCCGAACCAATTCATTTAAACACGGATTGGATCGGTTTAGGATTACAGATTTACATAATTAAATAACAAAAAATATGTATAATACTTTAATTTTATAAAAATATAAATATAGTACCATATTAGTTTTACAATAGTAACATGTCTTTTCATAATAGCGACAAACTGTTCTAGAATTTAAATAATCATAAGAAAATTAGTTCCACCATAAGTATTTAGACCATTATAAATTAACACTAACAACTAGCAAACAAAAGTAATAAAAGAAGATACTATGTAAGTTTAAGCTTGGATTTAAGTTTTATATGAAATAAGAGAAGATACTATGCAAGAGGGTGTATAATAAAAATATAGACAATTTGCATACGGTCCGGATCGGTTCCAATCCGGAACCGTGAGGTTCAATCCGAAACCAATCAGTGAACTACGGATTTTTAATTTTTCAATCTAGAACTGAACCACGGATTCAAAAAACCAATCCAAACCTACTAAATTAGACTGGACTAGATCGGATTACGGATTTCACAGATTCCTTACTCAGCCTCAACGAGTGAGATAGATAAAGAGAAAGGAATAAAAGAAAGAACACTAAAAGTGTGTTTGATTGAGGGATTTGAGGAGGGATTTGAAAAGGGAAAATGAAAAGTTAGGTGAAATGTGAATAAAATATACTTACATTTCATCTAATTTCACACATATTTTCTCTTTCTCTTTTCAAATTTCTCCTTAAATTTTTTAACTAAACACAGCGTAAGAGTTAATGAGAGAATAGAGAGATGGCCGAAATTGGACCAACGATCCAAGAGAAGCGAAAGATAATGGAGTTGCTAGAGGCGATGTGCAGATGACTGTTGCCAGTGCCGGAGCCACTTGGTGACAAGGTCCCAACCCAATAACGTCACTGGTTTTACAATGTTCCTTATCAAACTACTTTTTCTTTATTGGATAAGTTTGGATTTTCCAATTAAGTACTCAACAAATAACAATATTAAATTAATTTTGATAAAAATAAGAAGATGACCAAAAAAAAAAAAAAATCAGCAAATAAATGTCAAACTTCAACTCCTACACCGTGTCAATGTGCTGAGTTGCCACTCCAAATCGCCACCCTTGAACCTCTATTAGTCTTCGAGACAACCAATGTCCACTCAAATCTTATCCATCAAGACAAGCTATAAAATATTGAGTCAATTATATAAATAGTTCCTGTAATTTACATAATGTATTGTGTTATTTTAGTTCAATAAATAACGGTTATTAAATTTGGTGGACAAAAAGTCAAACTATGTATCAATTTGATTCCTGCAGTTTATACAATGTTTCAATTTGGTCCCTGTCAAAATCAAGCAAATTTAAACAATATTGACCAAATTGACATATTGTGTAAATTACAGGGACCAAATTGACATATTGTGTAGACTTTCCGTCAACCAAACTTAACAACCGTTATTTATTTGACTAAAATAACACAATCTGTTAAATTAAGAGACAAAATCGAACAAATTGAACCAATATGGACTAAATTGACACATCGTATAAACTACAGAGACCATTTGCATAATTTATCCTAAAATGTCCATAGCATTGCACTAGTCCTCTTATCAGATCTAAGGATGGAAATTTACAGAATTACACATAGAAAAAAATGGTGCTTTGATCATGGAAATTTACCCAGATCTAATGGGTTTCTTTCATTATTGTGCTAGCTTAATTCTTTCAGTGTTGTTCATCTTTAATCTAATTCCTAGTTTTTCTATAATCTAATTCCTTTTAACATTTGGATTTTATTGTTATTAAGGTATGACATCATCTGATAAGCCAGAGACAATTGAAATGGATGCAAAGGAGAACTAATATAAAGAAACTTACAAAGATACATTTTGAGAGATTATTTTTTGAAGAAATTGTTGCTATTCTTCATTTGAAATTAGAGAACAAGAACTATGATTTGAATTTGGAATTTGGAAACTTTGAGTTTCAATTTTTATAGAATTTTACATTCTATATACTGATGGTTTGGAAATTGAGTGCCTTTGATGTGTGGATATCAATTTTTTTCTTTTTTTATATGATTGGATGACATTTAATTTTTTGTGCATTTTTAGTTATGAAATTAAATGGTTACAAAATTTCCAACTTTGATTTTTAGCGACGAAAATGTGTGGTAGAGAAAGTCATTTGTCTTTTAGTGACCAAATATAATTGTGGTTAAAAATGTCATTATTTTGCTTTTTGCGACCAAATTGGGACATTTTTAGACAAAGTATTAGTGGCCAAATGTTTAGTTTTGCAAAATTAAACATTTTGTGACCGTATAAATTTCGTCGCTAATTGCCATTTTCAGCGAGTCAAGAGTCTCTCCTTGCAGCCCCGTCCTTGCGTCCGTCCTTGCAGGCCTTCGGGTCTACTTTTAGGCCCAATTTTGATAATCCGAACCGTTCATATTTTATGATTTATTCAGTATATCATACCTGTAAAAAATCAAGTTGATCGGATATCAGAAAGCATGTGTTTGGAAAACTGTTTATTAAATTATTTAAAAAATAGTTTTTAGTTCAATTTTTCGAACACATGTTTGTTGATATCCGTTCAACTTGATTTTTTACAGGTATGATATACTGAATAAATCATAAAATATGAACGGTTCGGATTATCAAAATTGGGCCTAAAAGTAGACCCGAAGGCCTGCAAGGACGGGCGCAAGGACGGAGGCTGCAAGGAGAGGATCCTGATACATTTTCAGCAACACTTTTGAAAATTGATAACTAAAAGGCAATTTTGACTTTCCTGGATGCACTTTTAGCGACGTTTTTAGTGCCCAATTTATTTTTGTCATTAAAAGCATTTAGAGACCAAAAACATGGTTTTACGGAGCAAAATAATTAATCGCCAAAAGTCTTATATGTTGTAGTGACTCCTTATATGATATGAGGTAGAGGTGTATTACCATAAACTCATTCCAAACCCAACCTGTAACCATCCTTAATTAGTATGTTTGGTTGAATGGTTTGAGTTAAAAATAAAAGTGAATTATATAATTAATAATATGTAAATATATTTTTTTTATATAGAATTATAGGCTTTGTTATGGTCCTTTCAATAACATTCATTATTATTCTCACAATTTTTCAAATATCATTGGTAAAACATTCACAGTGTATTGTCTTTATAAACGTTCTCTTTGTAATTAAATTTTCAAATTATGTACGTGTACTGTATTTGGTGCTTTGGATCAATATTTTTTAGGAGCATACGTTCTTGATGATTTAACGTTGTTATTATGAGTTATTGAGGTCTGAAATTTGTTCACTTCTAATTTAACACAACAATGCTGGGTGGCCTTTAAAATAAATAAATAGATTTATGGGTACGGTCGATGTCATGTTCAGTTTGAAACTGTACTATATGTACATTTTGGGTATGGTCAATAAATTTGAAACTGTACTATAGTACTTTATTTTTTAATAATTTTTTAATAAAATTATAAACGAATTGAATCGAGCGGATTCTCAAATTTATTTTCAAAATACACTTAAATTTGACTTGTATGTATTTTTAGAACTCAAACGAATTATAATTGAATCCAACTCAAGTAGATTGATTTTTTATATTTTTTTATTTTTATAATACATAAAAGATTCTTAAGCCAAATGGTGAGTTGCTAAAATTTAACTTTAATACTTAATAAATTTTAAAATGTCAATTTAATCTTATATACCTAATAATCTCAAATAAAATTTTAATAAACTGAACACGTGTCCCAACCCAATAACTTGACTGGTTTTATGATGTTCCTTATCAAATTACTCTTTTTTTTTTTTTGAATAACGATAAGAAGATGACAAAAAAAAATCAGCAAATAAATGTCAACTCCTACACAGTGTCGATGTGCTGAGTTGTCTTTCCAAATCGCCATCCTTGACCCTCTATTGGTCTTCAAGCCAACCAATGTCGACTCCAAATCTTATCCATCAAGACAAGCTATAAAATGTCGATAGCATTGCACTAGTCCTCTTCAAAAACAAAGACATCACAACTCATGGCTTCCTCATTATTGCATTCCACCCTCCTCTTCTCTCTCCTATTGATCTCCTCTGCGTTCGCACAGACCTCTTTTAGGCCCAAAGCGCTCATTCTTCCAGTCCAAAAAGACCCTTCTACCCTCCAATATCTCACCAATCTCAACCAGAGGACTCCTCTAGTCCCTGTCAACTTAACACTAGACCTTGGCGGCCAGTTTTTATGGGTAAACTGTGAGCAAGGCTATTCCTCCTCCTCTTACCGCCCTGCTCGGTGCGGCTCCGCCCAATGCTCACTTGCTGGCTCTAAATCATGCACCACAGAGTGCTACTCTGCCCCTAAGCCAGGATGCTACAACAACACATGCGGTCTCCTACCCGACAACACCGTCACCCACACCTCTACGGGCGGTGATCTTGGTTCCGATATTGTCACCGTTGAATCCACTGACGGGAAGAACCCTGGGAAGGTTGTCTCTGTGCCTCATTTCCTCTTTGTTTGTGGGTCTACATCTCTCTTGGAAGGCCTTGCCAGTGGTGTCAAGGGCATGGCTGGCCTTGGAAGGACTAAAATTTCACTCCCTTCTCAATTCTCTACAGCTTTTAGCTTTCACAAAAAGTTCGCTATCTGTTTGAGCTCTTCAACAAGATCTAATGGCGTTGCGATCTTTGGTGATGGACCGTATATTTTTCTTCCTAATATTGATGCCTCAACCTCTCTTGTTTACACCCCTCTCATCCGCAACCCGGTAAGCACTGCCTCGGCTTCTTTTTCTGGTGATGCCTCTTCGGATTACTTCATCGGAGTAAAATCCATCAAGATTGGCGGAAAAAACGTACCCATAAACACTACTTTGCTAACCATAGACAGTGAAGGCAATGGTGGAACCAAGATTAGCACTGTCAATCCCTACACAGTCTTGGAGACTTCGATCTACAAAGCTGTCACTAAGTTTTTCATCAATGAGCTCTCTGGCGTCCCAAGAGTGGCATCGGTAGCACCTTTCGAGGCATGTTTTAACTCCAAGAAAATATCAAGCACGCGGGTTGGGCCAGGTGTGCCTGCCATTGATCTTGTGTTGCAGAGTGAAAGTGTGTTTTGGAGTATCTACGGTGCCAACTCAATGGTACAGGTGAGTGATGATGTTTTGTGCCTAGGATTTGTGGATGGTGGTGCAAAGCCAAGGACTTCTATTGTGATTGGAGGGTACCAACTTGAGGACAATCTTTTACAGTTTGATCTTGCAGCATCAAGGCTAGGGTTCAGCTCATCACTGTTTTTTATGCGAACAACTTGTGCCAACTTCAACTTCACATCCAATGCTTAGAAAGACGAATTAATGTTTGTATACATTGTCACATTTTAAATAAGAGGCCATATGATTGCTTGAGGTGGCCTCACATATGTATGCATTTGTTAATGCAACTATTTTCAATAAATTTGGTGCATTAGATTATTAAATTTTTGTTGATATTATAATTAATAATATACAAAAAAAAAAAAAAAAAAAAAAATTTAATGTCAAATGATGTGTTACAATGTGAATTTCATTTTAAAACAAAACAATCATGATTTTTTATTGTGATAATACAAACACATGTATGGCATATGATGTTGAATTTTCTATTGTTTCTGTGATCGCATATTGATGCTTCATGTCCACATCTGAGAAGAACAAAAATGCTTTAGATCACTAATTAGTGGTGGCTCTAAAGATGTGGCAGTGGGTCCCACCTACTTCCACATGTGTTTTGTGCCTTAGTTTTTGTTTGTTTTTTCAATTGCCACCTCACTAGTGGTGGAGTTAGTGATGATAAATTAGTGGTATGTAGCATTGCTCCTGAGAAGAATATGTACGCGGATATTCGGGTATTTAATCTAAGCTAAAATTAATGGCGCGGGAAACCGTGGTTGAGGCTATTATAGCCTGATTTGAGTTGTTAGTCAAAAAGCCTCCAAATCAGATTTTTCAAAAAAAAAAAAAAAAAAGGCTCAGCGCCAAACAGTGTAGGCTGTGCCTATACTGTCACAGCCTCAAAAGTCATCATCAAAGGCAAAATTATCATTTTACCCCTTTACATCAATTTAAAAAATTATAAGTTAGGGACAACTTTGTCATTTTAAATTCAAACATCATTTTAACACACTTTTCAATACAACAACTCAACTAAAAATTCATCTCATCTTTCCAAACACAAAAACTAAAATAGCCTATTAAAATAACTAAAAAGCCAAAAAGCCTCTAAGGGCTGGTTTGGCATCGCCTAAAAAAGGCAAAAAGTTAAAAAGTTACTCAAAAAGTTAAAAAGATATCACTATTCACCAAAAAAAAAAATTTAAAAAAATCAATTTTCTACAAAAAGTACAACTTTGAATTGATGTATGTGCAGCTGCTGTGCCGTGGACAAAAATGAAATGATTGGGTGTGATTTTCACACACTGTTGTTCGGCCCGTGAGGGCCATCAAGGGTCCCATTTTGATAATCTGAACTGTTGAATATGTAGAACTCGTCGAGTACTATATGTCTGTAAAAAATCACATTGATCGGATATCGATAACTATATGATCAAATCAGTTATGTACAACAAATGGATGGGGTTATAATTAATGATTGAGAAAAAAACAAATCTGATCAGATAGCTATCGATATCCGATTAATGTGATTTTTTATAGACATATAATACTCGACGAGTTATACACATTGAACGGTTTAGATTATCAAAATGGGACCCGTGATGACCCCCACGGGCCGAACAAAACCGTCCAGTGCAATGCCCGAAAAGTAGCCAATAATTTCCTACTCCCATTCCACTTGTGCAAGTTGTACGGCTGTGGCCCACACCTCTCTAATCTTCTCTTACACACTTCTTTATACAATTTTTTAATATATATTTTTTCATAAAAAGTCAAAATTAACCCAAATAACTATATTTTTTTCCTCAACTTTTTAGTCTAAAAAGACAAAAAGTGCACTTATTTAGGACACTCCAAACAACTCCTAAAATAGCCACTTCCCAAACGAGGCCAATATATCATATTTTCTTTTCAATGAGTTAATATATGTTTCTTTTTCTTTTTTTTCTGACTCCCACTTCAATTCAACATATTTTGTAGTGTTTTGAAAAATTAGTAAAAAGTTAATTTTTTAACTTTTTGAGTTTTTAACTTTTTTGATGACTTTTTTAACCCAAAAGAAAAAATTGATTTTTTTTTACTAAAAAAAATTGACTTTTTTAGGTTTTTTTTTTTTTTTCAAATTGCCCCTTTATTACTTTAAGAAAACTAAAATATATTTGCTAGCTTAATGATTACCAGTTCAACTAGCCACTACTTCAATGAGTCTTGCTGCAGACCCCCAGTGGGGGTCGCACCCCCAGTGAAGTGGCGAGTTCCCACTGGCTGAAATTCAAAATAAATAAATAAATAAATAAAACAATTTTGTTTTTACCCAATCACAGCGCACCACCTCACTGGGGGTCGATCCCCAGTCACTACAAAAAAAAGCACTTTTCGCGACTAAAATTAAATTTTTCGTCGCTGAAAGTAGGGCTTTTGGCGACTAAAATGGAATTAGTCGCCAAAACTGATCAGAATTGCCGACTAAACTCTTTTAGTCGCCAAAGGTGTGGGTTTTAGCGACTAAAAGGCACTGTAGTCGCCAAATGTAGGGCTTTTACAGACTAAAGGTTGTTTAGTAGCCAAAAGTCACGGTTTTTGGCGACTAAATATGATTTAGTAGCCAAAAGTGATACTTTCGGCGACCAAAAACAGGTTTAGTCGCCGATTATAGCTGTTTTGCCGACAAAAACCATTTTAGTCGCTGAAAGATGAAGGTTTGCCGACTAAAATGCACTTTAGTCGCCCAATGTAGAAGTTTTGGCGACCAAAATTCAGTTTAGTCGCCAAATGTGCTATCCTTAGGCCGGATTTCATTGTTTTAGCGACAGAAAAGAAATTAGTAGCCAAAAAATGTATAATTGGCGACTAAAATTAAGATTTAGTCGCCAAAAGTGCTGTCCATTTTTTTTTAGGAAATAATTTATTTTTTACATAACATATATTAAATAAAAATAATTATTTATATATATATAGTTTTGTATTAAATCCGGCGAATATAGTATATAAATAATATATGTTGCATTAATATTCGCGTGAGGCTATAGTGGCGTAGTGGGCAGAGAGTGTTGGTGAAAGTTGAGAATGTTGGAAGTTGGTGGTCATGGGTTCGAAACTTGGTAGCTGCGGAGGCCAAAAAAATTTTTTTCTGAAAAAGCTTTTAGCGACTAAACTCATTGGTCGCCAAAGGTAGAAATAATAAAATAAAAAATGAACTATTGGCGACTAACAGGTTTGTCGCCAAAGGTGTAAATAATAAAATAAAAATGAACTATTGGCGACGAAATCTTTAGTCGCTGAAGACGTTTATATGGGCGACTAACAGTGTTTTAGTCGCCAAAGGCATCCGCGACCAACTATTGGCGACAAGATG
This sequence comes from Camellia japonica, assembly GCA_030407325.1. Taxonomy (NCBI): domain Eukaryota; kingdom Viridiplantae; phylum Streptophyta; class Magnoliopsida; order Ericales; family Theaceae; genus Camellia; species Camellia japonica. The sequence goes on along the minus strand of JAPPVO010000031.1, from coordinate 184,253,394 downwards.
GGCGACCAAAATTTTTAGTCGGGAAAAGTGAAATTTTGACATTTGGCGACTAAAGTAGGACCTTTGGCGACTAAAAATTTAGTCGCCAAAGGTGTTTTTTCTTGTAGTGAGTGGGGGTCCGAAGCATTTTTCCTACTTCAATTCCGCTAGTACAATCAGCCGCCACCGGCAATTTTCTATGACAACTAGCGCGTTAATTATATTGTTTAATTTTAATTATGTTGTTTAATTTGACTAAAACTTGAAAGTTTTTAAATTTGTAAGATTATAAATTTTTCTTCAACGTGATTTTCTTCCACATGGATTTAGCTGACGTCTTAAGGAGCGGCTGTCTCTTCCAATAGATATATTTTTGTGTATAAATAGAAGTATTTTGTATGAAGAAAAATTAAGAACTTAAAGAGAAAAATATGTGTGCTTCAAAATTTTGAGTGTATTTTATTCTATTTTTTCATTTTCAGATTTAAGTGTAATTGTAGACACCCCATTTTTGACCGACCTTAAGACTCAGACGTCACCGATTGAGCGCTCGGTGATGTTGCATACTGTGCTCGTTCAGAAGTTTCAGAGTCGCGGCCGTGCGCCCTGCCTCCGAACTTCCGAATCCTCTTCTGTGCCTTGTCTCGGTTTGCGAACCAGACTCGGTTTTCTCTATTTTCTTTCTTGAGGGGAGGGAGTGGTCCCGTAGACTATCTCTCGGTGGCCGTGCGCTACATTTCGTGGCCGTAGGCCATTTTGCCCATTTCGGAGCCCGGTTCCCAGTTTTCGGAGCCGTCAGGCCGTGTGCCTCGGTTCGGGACCGCCCAACCGTCTCCGATTCCTCCGGTTCTTGGCAGGTACCTCTGTTTTGTCATAACAGGGCACACTGGGGTCCCAGATACCCACTTCGTGGCTGAATGCCACTTTCGGTGCTTACAGCCGGTTTTCGGGCCCCGAACCTCGCGGTTTGGCCCCCGAGCATTCATTTCGCATCGGTTTTCTCCGGTTCTTGGCAGGTACCTCTGTTTTGTCATAACAAGGTACCCTGGGGTCTTGGATACCCACTTCGTGGCTGAATGCCACTTTCGGTGCTTACAGCCGATTTTCGGGCCCCGAACCTCGCGGTTTGGCCCCCGAGCATTCATTTTGCATCGGTTTTCTCCGGTTTTTGGCAGGTACCTCTGTTTTATCATTCCGAGGAACACTGGGGCCTCTGATACCCACTTCGCTGCTGAACACCACTTCCGGTGCCTACAGCCCATTTTCGGGACCCCGAACTGCGCGGTTTGGGCCCCGAGCGTTCATTTCTCATTAGTTTTTGTTCAATTTTGGCAGGTACCTCTGTTTCAGCATTAGGAAGATCACTGGAGGGTAGGAGACCAGCAATTATCCCAGATAACCAGTTTCGCTCCTCCGGCGCCCGTTTTGCTCACTTCCGGGCTAATGTTGAACACCCTAGGCCCATTTTCTTCCAACCAAAGCTACATATCTGTGATGAGGGCACATGGGAGGACCTTAAAAGTGCATGGTCGGCCAGCAATTGTGGATTTCATTTTTGGGCCTCTCCTTCAAATGCAATGTTGTGACTCCTGCTTCAGTGTTGCCACATTCCGACCATGGAACCTTGTTCTACACACATGGGAGGACACCAAAAAGTGGTGGTCGGCCGGCAATTGTTACATTCATTTTTGAGCCTCTCCTTCAAGTTCTATGTTGTGACTCTTGTTTCAGTGTTGCCAGATTCCAGCCTTGGATCCTTATTCTACACACTTGGGAGGACCCTAACACATGGTGGTCGGCCAGAAATTTTCCTCTTCATTTTTGGGTCATGGCCGGCCGGCCAAGGTGAGTGGCTGGCCGACCAGGTGGGGTGGCCGGCCGGCCACCTTCCAGAAAACTACCTGGCCGGCCAGCTTTCTGCTTTCCAGCTCTTTACAGCTGTCCGGATATTTTTTGCAAAATATCTCCCCCTTCGGGGGATATTTTGGGAGGGAAATCTTGCCTCCATTTCCCTCCCCTTTTACACCCTTTCTTGCCTATTTAAAGGGCTGCCCTCCTCCTTTGCTAGGGTTAGAAAAATTCCTCTCAAGAACCCCTCTTCCAAAGCCTCCATTTACATAGCCAAAAGCTCCAAAAACTCTCCAAGTCCCTAGCTCCTCTCTTCATCAACCCTAAGCACCACCATTACCACCTCCATTTCAGCAGCAAAGGAGTGTTTTCCAGAGCTTAAGAAGCAACAAAGTCAAGTCAAGAGGCAAAGAAAGACTTGTCTTCAAGGGTAAGTCACTATTTCCCTTTTTCTGGCACAATTTTGCTTCAAATTTCTACCCTATTTGCTCACTGATTTGGGCTCTGACCCCTACTGATTTTGTGCTTATTTTGAGCCCCTCTACAACATTGTAGAAGGGCTCAACCTTATTTGGCATCTCCTTCATGTACTTGCTTCAATAGCATCTTTTATGCCAATATTTTGCATGAAATATCTAGCTTATGAATGATCTGATTTCGAGCATAACATAAACTGTGAGTGGGCCTATTTTGAGTCCCTCTTCAACATTTAAGAAGGGCTCAACCCTGTTTGGCCTCTCTATCATGCACCTGCTTTGTATTCCCTTCAAATTACCGTAAAATTGCATGGTTTCTTTGGCCTGTTTGTGATCTGATTTTGAGCATGCCATTAACTGAGGTTGAGTTTATTTTAGGTCCCTCTACAATATTGTAGAATGGATCATATTGGTTTGAGGCCTCCATGTTGTACCTCTCTTTATACCTCTCTTTGGCCCCATCTTGAATGCCTTTTTGAGCTTACTTAGCTCCTGTTTTGAGCCACCATCAGTACTAAAAATATCCTTATTTTGGCCTTCTTGTCAAGTTTTGTTAAGGTTCCAAAGTTTTTTGATGCATGCTTTTGGTACTTCATGTTGTACCCTCCATTTTTTCCGTAAAATTGCATGCTTTGTTAAGCTTGCTTAGATACTGATTTGAGCCTTCATCAGGCTTAGAAAGTGTCTTAGAATAACTCATTCTTCATGTTTTGTTAAGGGTTCAAAGTTGTTTGATCATTGCTTATGGTACCTCATGTTGTAGCCCCTTATTGGCTCATTTTTGCATGCTATGTTAAGCATATCTACATACTGAATTGGAGGATGTCATCTACTGTAAATGTGCATATTTTTGGCCCCTCTTTAATTTTTTAGAACTATGTTTTTCAGTTTGAGCATTGTATATATTACTTGCTTTGTAATTCTCCTCTTTTCCCCATTTTTGCATGCTAAGTTTGCCATACTTGTGGTTGTTGTTTAGCCTTTCTTTGTACTGAAAAAATGCCATATTTGGGGCTGCCTTGCTACTGGTTTTCATGTCATGATCATTTTGTGCATGTTTAGTATGGCTATAGGCCATTTCGGGTACTTAAAATCACATTTCGGGATGATTTCATGCATTGGTTGTAATTCCGTATCATTTCGGGGCCGTTTTCCCTTTCATTTAGGTGCTGAAATTTGGTTTGTATTGCTTGTATATCATTTCCCGTGCTATTTCATGCCTTCGGGCCATGCCTCGGTTTGCGTGCCCGTGTGCACGCACTTCGAGGCACCTCTGTTTTCTCCGACGGCATCTGATGTGAGTGTGGCTGAGATCCATTCATGTTAGTATAAGCCCAATTTGCATTTCCATCTCATTTTATCATTGCCTCGGTATGCGCGCCTGTGGGCACGCATTTCGAGGCACTTCGGTTTTATCCGATTTCTCATTTTATCATTGCCTAGGTATGCGCGCCTGTGGGCACGCATTTTGAGGCACTTCGGTTTCATCCGATTTCTCATTTTATCATTGCCTCGGTATACGCGCCTGTGGGCACGCATTTCGAGGCACTTCGGTTTTATCCGATTTGCATTTCACATCATCGCCTCGGTTTGCGTGCCCGTGTGCACGCATTTCGAGGCATCTCATTTTCACAGCATAGTGCATACCAGGTTGTATCTTAGATTGCATTCATGCATATCGTGCATTTTACATCGTGCTCAGGATAGGAGTTAGCCCGGGCACGGGAAACGAGGCACGTTTCACGGAACGGGTCTCGATTCCCAAGTCACCGACACTCCGGATTACTCATGATGGAGTTAGGTTTTGCTGTAGCATTCATCTGCATTGCACCCTATATTGAGTTGTGCAATCCGATTCCTCGGCCATCATGCATCGTTATGCGTGATTGGTGGCACGAGGATCGAAGCATGCATATATTTGTGAAATACATTGCTATGCCCTTTTCCTGCTCTCTGTTGCAGCAAGATAAGGAATCAGCAACTTTTCAGAGTTTGGCGCGCGTTTCGAGAAATATTGCAAACAGAGGCTAGATTGGGCATCCCAGTGGATTTCCGCGCAACACAGTCCAGCATACATCATTCATCAGAAGCGAGGCAGCCCCTGGCTTGCATGCCAGTTTACAGTCTTTATTAGTTAATTTGTTAATTAATTAGGAATCTGTATTATTCGGACCGTTTATTTCGAACTGTAATATTCTTTTATTCGGGCTGTATTATTTATTTGGACCCTCTGCGCGAGGGCATAACTGTAATAAGTGTGGGTGAGTGTGATGTATGTCTTCCAACCCCACGTCTTTCTTCCCTTTTATTTACCCGCTTATGATGGTTAGATATAGGGCATATTTCAATTAGCATACAGTATGACAGCATGTTTGCATCATTCATCTGTTTTGCACGCACCGGGCTCGGCGCATCATGCAAACTGCATTTGTATTTCAATTCCAAATTGAATACATGTTAGCTGTAGCATTTCATATACCATGTTTAGAATAGCCGAGCCTGCTATAATTGCATTATTGCATGTGTTGCATTAGGCATTTCTGTACAATTAGGATCATGCATGATTTCTAATTAGTTTTCTGTTTTGGCTTGGAGTACTAGGTGAGTTTTATGCTTTAGCATTCTTGCATGCGTGTGAGTGTTGTCATGAGTAGCATGCTTACCATGAGGCTAAACGCTTATGTGATATAACTGCCTTGAATGCCTGTGGGTGGAGGTTGAGTTATTTGGATTGGAACAAATCATCAACTGTATGTTTTAAGCCCACTAGATAGTGGCAAAACCATTGTTTTCTAAGCCCACCTGAGGGTGGCAAATCCGCGTCTTAGCCTACCTGCGGGTAGCACCATCAAACCATTTTCAAACAAACAAACATGAAGTGTTTTGTTCCAATTCAGGCGACTCAGTCTATACTTGTATGCTGTGCGCATCACATAGTAACCTAGGCTAATAACCGGAATAAGAACTCACAATGTTTTCAAAAACAGATATCATGGTTAGTAGAGGCCGGTCTTTGATCGGGCGAGCGGGGGTGCTCACGAAGTGACCTTCCCCAATCGTACCCAAGTTCCCGAGCCGAGGCAACTTTGGTGATGACGGACACGTGGCCTTTGGCACCGAGTCAGGGTTTCCTAAATTTCCCATTTTAAAAACATTTAGGTGGCGACTCTGTATCTGGCAAAGCAGTCCATGTTTGGCACTTCTTTCAAAAATCTGTTTTCAAAACGATTTGCCGGATTTGGACTCTTTGGTTCAAGATTAAGAACCGTGACATTTGAGTCCTTTGAACTGTAGTGACCCCAATATGAACAGAACGGGACTTAACACCTCCCGGGGCGTTCGGGGACGTCTACAGTAATCTTTATTCTTACACTTTCATGTCTACTCTTTGTGAGAGAATTATTGTAAAAGATGGTTGAAGTACCTCTTATCCTTATTTATTATTTGTGAATGAATTTTGTAAGTGTAAGGAATTTATTGTTGAGTGAGACTCAATAGATAAAAATAAGACTTGTGCAAAATTCACAAACTTGGTAAAGCCTTGGTAGTATATTGATTCATTTTAACAATAAATAAATTCTCAAGGAGGTTCCTTAGGAAGTGGACGTAGGCCCGACGTGCCGAACCACTATAAATCTCATTGTTTGATTTTCTTTCTCTATCTCTCTTACTTTTATATTAATAATTATTGTTCTGTTTTTTATTTGTTAAAATTCTGAATATTGTATTTATTATTTTTTTAATATTGTAAATTTTTTTAATAACCCAATTCACCTCCCTTCTTGGGTTTGCCTACCTGCGATAACAATTGGTATTGTTATCCCAGCCTAGACTCTAGTTTGTGTGATTTAATCGTCTTAGAGTAGATCATGGCAACCCCTAGTTATTCCTTACCTGAGGGACAAGCAACCAATAGGCTACCACTGTTTAGCGGCATAAATTTTAGCTATTGGAAAACTAAGATGACCATACATGTTCAATCTAATTATTATGAATGCTGGAAAATTATTTGTAATGGTCCAAAAATTCCTACCAAAACCGTAGATGGCTTTAAGGTACCAAAACCTAAAGATGAGTGGAATGAATCAGATACTAAAATGGCCCAAATTAATGTCAAAGCCACAAACATGTTGTATTGCACCTTAGATGCCAACGAGTTCAACATAATTTTCACATGTAAAACCGCAAAAAAAATTTAGGATAACCTTATAGTGACTCATGAGATAACCGAACAAGTTAATGAATCTAGAGTCAGTTTGCTAGTCCATAATTATGAACTCTTTAAAATGAAGCATGAAGAAACTATTCCTCAAATGTTTACTCGCTTTACTGATATTATTAATGGTTTAACTTCTCTTGGTAAAATATATACTAATGCTGAAATTGTAAGAAAAGTGCTTAGGTCATTGCCAAAAAGTTGGGAGACAAAAAAAAAGTTATTGCCATTACCGAAGCCAAGGATTTCTCAAAGCTATGTCTAGATGAGTTAATGGGATCTCTCTTAACTCATGAGCTCATAATGCAAGAAGGAAAGAAAGATGATGACAACAATAAGAAGAAATGAATAGCCTTCAAATACATCTCGAAATATCAAGAGGATGAGGAAGATGATTCAGATGATGATGAGGAAATGACATTCATCACTAGGAAGTTCAAAAGGTTTGTAAAAAAGAAACAAGGCGTACGGAATTTTTTCAGAAAAGACTTCAACAACAGGGATTTTCAAAGGGGAGAAAATCACAAAAAATCTGAAGTTACTTGCTATAAATGCAACAAACCTGGACACTACAAATTAGAATATCCGGAACTTAAGAAACAATTCAAGAAAGACAAAAAGAAAGCCATGATTGCAGCATGGGGAGAATATAGCGATGAAAGCAACTCAGAAACTGAAGTTTGCAAAAATGAGGTTGCTAACCTATGCTTAATGACACTTGGAAACAAATATGAGGTAAATGACGAATCTTTTATGTTTGATGAATTACAATCAGCTTTTGATGAATTACATGCTGAATTTAAGAAACTTAGTTTGAAAAGTAACTGTCAAAAGAAAGTGATTTCAAATTTATCAAAAGAAAATGAATCCTTAACTTTCAAGATAAATACTTTAGAAAATGAAGCCATGAAAATGAAAAAGGAAAATGAGATTTTAACTCGAAAAGAGTCTTCAATTTCTGAGAAAAGATTAGTTGTATTGTAAGAAGAAAATGAGTCTTTAAAAAAGAAGAAAATTGTTTTGAAAGAAAATATTGAAGACTTGAAAAATACTCTTTCAAAATTCACTCAAGGTAGAGAGACTTTAGATAAAATTCTTAAAACTCAAAATCGTACTTTTGGTAGAGCCGAAATTGGATATAAACCTTTTTCAAAAGTAAAAAGTGTCAAAAATGATTTTGTGTATGCATCTTCTAGTCACTCTCATCTCACATGTCATTTTTGTGGTACAAAAAGGTCATATTTTACCTTCATGTCTTATTAACAGAAATCATTTTGCTAAAATAGAAAGATATGGGTCCCTAAGGACATTTCAAGAGTGTCAAATTTTAACTTTTATAGACCCAAAAGAATATGAGTACCATACAAAAATCAAATTTTTGTAAGTATGTTTTAAGACAAAATCCAGTAACGATAGATGGTATCTAAACAGTATATGTTCGAGGCACATGACCGTAAATAAAGCTATGCTCGTCACACTCCAACCAAAGGATGGTGGATATGTGACTTTCGGCGACAATAGTAAGGGTAAAATCATAGATGTAGGTAGTATTGGTAAAAATCATTATCCTATTATTGAAAATGTTTTACTTGTTGAAGGTTTAAAACATAACTTGTTTAGCATTATTCAATTATGTGATAAAGGTTATAGAGTTATTTTTAAAAAAACTCATTGCACTATTGAGAACACCCTAGAAAACAAAACTTTATTTGTAGGTTGTAGACATGAGAATGTATATGTGTTTGATTTACATGATTTATCTTCTCATTTTAATATTAAATGTTTATTTATTATAAATGATAATGGTTGGCTTTGGCATAGAAGATTAGGACATGCTTATTTTAATTTAATTTCTAAACTTTCAAAAAATGAGTTAATCATTGGTTTACTAAAAATTATTTTTGAAAAAGACAAACTGTGTGATGTATGTCAATTTGGAAAACAAATTAGAATTTCTTTCAAATCCAAAAACGTTGTTTCTGTTGGAATTTATGGTTTTATAGGCATATTTTAGGCCAACTTTGAGCCCAAATTTGAGTGGGGTCCACACGTCTTTTGGGGTGAGTCCAAAGAGGAGACGTGTTCCTTACCGCATGAAAAGTCACACGGTAAAGACGGTTCGTCAAAACCATTTATGAGTAAATGGGAAGTTGACGTCGTTTTCGGGTTTGTGGAATGGACAATTAAAGAGTCAATAGTGGGCTTCCTTGAAATGTTAGTCCCACATTGAAACTTGAAAAGAACTTATGTGTGTATATAAGTTCTAGGTAGCAAAACTTGGGTTGGGCTCCAAGGGGCACCCCAAGTTTGCAGAATGGAGGAGTTATAGACAAAATGACCTTTGGCTCAAACCACCACACACGCACGCGCGTCGCCGCCTCCGACTGGCGCTGGTGTGGGTTGCGGGTCGAGTCGGGTCGAATATTAATTTTTTGGACAAAATGTATTTGAATTTTTCCAAAAATTCTTGCGGGAAAAATTTATTTTTTCTGAACGTATGCCAAATTTGAATTCAAATTTTCTGTCCAACTTTGTACCTTTTCCAGTCCGAAATTTCTAACAGATTTAAACTACCCAGCAGTTATCTGTTCAAACAGATACAAACTGCCAGCAATTATCTGTTCAAAGCAGTTTCTGCACCTTTTCATTTCAAAACAAATCTGTTTATTTGAATTTCATGCATGTTCGGACAGATTTGAATGGTCACCAATTTGCCTATAAAAGCAGACCATTGCCAGCATTTCTAACATGCAGAAATTTGTTTTTCTCTTCCTAGTTTTGTTATTTGTATGCATTGTTCTTCATATTAGTTTTTAGGAAAAAAATTCTGAGAGTATAGAACATAGGTTTGGTTCGCCATACAGATTGTTTGGAGTGCTACTACAATCTATGAAGTGTTGGAAAATTGATTTTTATAGGCTTATTTTGGGCCAACTTTAAGCCCAAAATTGAGTGGGTCCCACACGTCTTTTGGGGTGGGTCCGAAGAGGTGACGTGTTCTTTGCCGCATGACAAGTCACACGGTGAAGACGGTTCGTCAAAACCATTTATGAGTGAATGGGAACTTGACGTCATTTTTGGGTTCGTGGAATGGACATTTAAAGAATTAAATGTGGATTTCCTTGTAAGGCTTGTCCCACATTGAGACTTTAAGAGAGCTTGTGTATGTATATAAGCTCTAGATGACAACACTTTGGTTGGCCCCCAAGGGGCACCCCAAGTTTGTAGAAGGGAGGAGTTATGGACAAATGGAACCTTGGCTCAAACCACCACATGCGCGCGCGCGTGCCGCTGTCACCGGCTGATCAAGCCGAGTCGTGCTGGGCACGGGTGTGGGTTGTGGATCGAGTCGATTCTAACATTAATTTTTTAGACAAAATTTATTTGAATTTTTTTAAATTCTTGCAGGCAATTATTTGAATTTCAAAATATATTTGAATTCAAATTTTTTGTCCCAAAATTATGCCTCCAAATTCCACTAAATTCCCGACTGTTAAACAGGCTTTAACTGCTGGACAGATTCAAATCTGCCAGCAGTTTTCCAGCAGATAGAAACTGCCCAGCAGTTATCTGTTTGTACTTGTCCAATTTGATTTAGTATCTGTTCATTCAAATTTCAAACTTGTTTGGGTCTGTCATGAAGCCTATAAATTCATATTCATTCACAGCAGTCATGAAATTCCGAAAATTCATTTTTCTTACCTTTATTTTGCTCTCTTGCATCAACTTATTCTTCATATTATTTTAGGGAAACTTTGAAGAGTATAAAACACAGGTTTTGTTCCAGACAAATTGTTTGGAGTGCTACTACAATTTGTAAAGATCATTGTATCCTAGGAGATAGACGTCACTTGTCCGTAAACACGGTAGCGGGGCGAATCTATCTTAAGGACAGAGTGTCACACATTCAACTTGATCTTTTAATTATTTATTCGGTTCGGTAAAATAAATTCGGTAAGTAATTTATTTTTATTTGTTTGATTTGTTTTAACTTTTTTTTTTTTTTACACAGAAGATTGTTCCAACAATCTTAAGACAGTTTCAAATTATTTTGTTAATACGAAATTTTTCGTTTGTTTCCTTTTCTCTTTATTCTTGTTACAAAAATTATTTTCTATGGTTTTACAAAATAATATTCTGGTTGGAAAAACAAATAGTAGTAATATACTGTTTGACAGATAGTAATAATATACTGTCTATTTTCTTTGACAACTAGTAGTAATATACTGGTGTCATTAACAATTCAGAATATTTATTTGTAAAATTTGTCAGAAATTAATTTTGGTTTTCAGAAATAATTAATGAGTGTTCATTAATTAAAATTCAGTATTTTAATTATTGAAGTGTTTTAGAAATTTAATTTTCTGTGTGGAATTAATTTGTTTAAATAAAATTTTATTTTATTTTCAAATTAATTGGAAATAAAAGTTAAAATTCTTGTTTCTTTTTATTTTTACAGAATTTAATTCTGTGGTTTTGATTTAAATTTTCTGTGTAGTATACAATTCTAATTCTAATTTTGTTTTATAATTTAGAATTCATGGCTACTGAAACTAATGTTCAAACAAGTACTGGTGTGGTGGCTACCATTGCTCTAACTCCTTCTCCAGTTATGACTGTACCAGTTAATTACGATGAAAAGCCAGAGAAGTTCTCAAGAACTGATTTTAAAAGATGGTAGTAGAAAATGCTATTCTATCTTACTATTCTCAACCTGGCACGTTTTGTCCCTGAGGATGTTCCTATTCTAAAAGAGGATGAAACTAATTGGCAAGTGGTTGCTGCAGTCGATGCCTGGAAACATGTAGATTTCCTTTGCCGAAACTACATCTTGAATAGACTTGACAACACATTATACAACATTTACAGTCCTATCAAAATGGCAAAGGAACTTTGGGAGTCTTTGAAGAAAAAAATACAAAACAAAAGATGTTGGCTCAAAGAAATTTGTGGTTAGCAAATTCTTGAATTTTGTGATGGTTGATTCTAAGACTGTGATCAACGAAGTTCAAGATCTCCAACTCATTGTGCATGACATTCATGCAGAAGGCATGTCTTTTAGCGAATCCTTCCAAGTTACTGCCTTAATTGAGAAATTACCACAAGGCTGGAAGGAATTCAAGAACTACCTCAAACACAAGCACAAAGAAATGTCTTTGGAGGAATTAATTGTGCGTTTGAGGATTGAGGAGGACAACCGCTATTCAAAGAAGTGGGCTGGTAAGCATCTAATGGAGTCAAAGGCAAATGTAGTGGAACATGCTCCAAAAGCCATGAAACAGAAGTTTTCTGGAGAAAGTTTCTCACAAGGCTCTAAAGGAAGGAAAACTAAAAAGTACAAGTTTTATAGCAAGTGTTACATCTATGACAAAGAGGGACATCGGGCCAAAGATTGTCGTAGCAAAGGCAGAAGCAAAAAAAGAACAAACAAGAAGCCTGCTCAAGCCAATACGATCGAAGTGGACAAAATTTCCAATGGTGTAGATGACATAATTCTTTCTGCAGTTGTTTCCGAGGCAAACCTTGTCAGAAATCGTAAAGAATGGTGGGTGGATACTGGTGCTACTTGCCACATTTGTGTCGACAAAAAGATGTTCACATCTTATTCAGTGGTGGACGACGGTGAACAACTTTTTTATGGACAACTCCTTGACTTCTAAAGTTGAAGGATAATGAAAGAACAAACAAGAAGCCTGCTCACTCTCAACAATGTGCTGCATGTACCAGACATTCGCAAGAATCTTGTTTCCGGATCTTTATTGAGTAAAAATAGGTTTAGGCTAGTTTTTGAAAGTGACAAGTTTGTACTTACTAAAAATGGGATGTATGTAGGAAAATATTACATGTCTGATGGCCTTTTCAAAATAAATGTAATGACTGTCGTACTCTCTATTATTAATAAAAATACATCTTCTTCTTACTTACTTGAGTCTTCAAATTTATGGCATGGTAGACTTGGACATGTTAATTATGGATCTTTGCGTAGATTAATTAAAATGGAATGTTTACCTAAATTTGACATTTATTCAAATCATAAATGTGAAATTTGTGTTAAGGTAAAATTATCCAAAACTCATTTTCATTCAATTGAGAGAAGTATGGAACCACTTGAATTAATTCATAGTGACATTTGTAATTTTAAATCAATTCAAACTCGAGGTGGGAAATTTTTTTTTTATCACTTTCATAGATTACTACACTAGATATAGTTATGTTTATTTAATTCAAACCAAGGATGAAGTTTTGGAAACTTTCATTCAATATAATAATTAAGTTGAAAATTAACTTGGTAAGAAAATTAAAAAGCTTAGAAATGATAGAGGTGGTGAATATGAATCACCTTTTTGTGATTTTTGTAAAGAACATGGAATAATTTATCAAACCACCGCTCCTTACTCACCTCAGCAAAATGGAATTGCTGAAAGGAAAAATAGGACTTTAAAAGAAATAATGAATGCCATGTTAATCAATTCTGGATTACCTCAGAACTTGTGGGGAGAAGCAATCATTTCTACTAATTATATTCTTAATAAAATATCCTGAAAAAAAAGTGAATCAAACACCTTATGAATTGTGGCATGAGAGAGTACCATCCTACAAATACTTAAAAATTTGGGGTGTTTGGCTAAAGTAGCTATTTCTAGTCCTAAAAAGACTAAGATAGGTCCTAAAACTGTTGATTACACTTTCATTGGTTATGCCATGAATAGTAATGCATATCGATTTTTGATTCATAAGTTAGAACATTCCGAAATGAATATAAATACTATTATTGAATCTCGGAATGCGTCTTTCTTCGAACATGTGTTTCCAAATAAAACTAAATAAGAGACTAGTACTAATAAAAGATCTTATGATGTTATTACTAGTCATGATCAAGAACATAATCAAGAACAAGAGCAAAAAGTAGATCAAAATGAGGAAGAGGAACTTAGGCGTATTAACGTGCTAAAACCTCAAAATCTTTTGGTCTAGATTTTCTAATATTTTTGTTAGAAAATGTGCCTTTAACTTTTAAAGATGCTATGTCCAGTCCTAAAGCTCCTTTATGGAAAGAGGCTGTAAATAGTGAAGTTAAATCTATCCTACAAAATCACACTTGAGAATTAGGGGATTTACCACTAGGGTGTAAACCTCTTGGATACAAGTGGATTTTCAAAAGAAAAATGAAAGCGGATGGATCAATTGACAAATACAAGGCAAGACTTGTGGTCAAAGGATATAGACAAAAAGAAGGTCTTGACTACTTTAACATATATTTACCAATTATTAAAATAAAATCCATTAGAATACTAATTGCCATTGCATCGTTGTACAATCTAGAAATTCATCAAATGGATGTGAAAACCGCTTTCTTAAATGGTGAGTTAGATGAAAAAATTTACACGGAACAACCAGAAGGATTTTCTGTTCCAAGAAAAGAAAAGAAGGTGTGTAAATTAGTTAAATCATTTTATGGTGCGCCAAAGCAATGGCATGAGAAATTTGACAAGGCAATGATGTCAAATGGATTTAAAATTAATGAGTGTGACAAATGACAAATGTGTTTATATTAAAAACACAGACAAATGTTATGTCATTGTATGTCTTTATATGGATGATATGCTCATCATAGGTAATAATAATGATATGATTAAAACTACCAAGAAAATGTTGAATAAACATTTTGACATGAAGGACATGGAGATTACTGATGTAATTCTTGATATGAAAATTATCAAAACATCAGAAGGTTACGCTTTGTCACAATCACATTATATTGAGAAAATACTTGACAAATTCAGCAAAAATAATGATCACCTTGCTAGAACACCTGTGGATATTAATTTGTTTCTTTCTAAGAATGTACAGGAAAGTATTTCTCAATTAGAGTATGCCCAAATTATTGGAAGCTTAATGTACTTGAGAAACTGCACTCGCCCAGATATAGCTTATGCAGTAAGTAAATTAAATAGTTATACGAGTAATCCAAGAGTAGAACACTGGAAAGCAATTATAAGTGTTCTAAAATATCTCCGATTTACTCGTAACATTGGGCTGAATTATACTAAATATCCAACAGTACTTGAAGGATACTATGATGCAAACTGGATATCGGATACTAGAGACTCAAAGTCCACCAGTGGGCATGTCTTTACTCTTGGTGGTGTGGCTGTATCTTGGAAATCTTCCAAATAGACTTGCATTGCTAGGTCTACTATGGAATCAGAATTCATAGCTTTAGACAAAGTTGGGGTAAAAGCAGAATGGCTTCGCCACTTCCTTGAAGATATTCCAATATGGTCAAAACCGGTGCCTGTTATATGCATGCATTGTGATAGTTAATCAGCAATAGGAAAAGCACAGAGTCATATGTATAACGGTAAATCACGACACATTCGTCGTCGACATAACACCGTGAGACAACTACTCTCTAATGGAATTATTTCCATTAAATATGTGAAGTCTGAAGACAACATAGCGGATCCACTAACCAAAGGGTTAGCAAGAGAGTTAGTTGAAAATTTATCGAGGGGAATGGGACTTAAGCCTATTAAATAAGAGTTACCACAACAGCAACCCAATCTAGTTGACTAGCGATCCCAAGATCTAGGTTCCAAGGGACAACCGAGTTGTGTATGACTTAGAAGAATCACTGGGGAGTCAAACTCCTATCCATTTCTATGATAAAATAGTGATGTCTGCAGCGTTTTAGGTTAAGTAAAATTTTAATGATTCTTATAGCTAGGTAAACCTAGTGGAGTATGGCAGGATACTCTTCATAAGAATCACCTATGTGAGTGTGAATTGGGCTGGTTCTATGGGATTTGTAAAGGGCTACAATTCTCTAGAGCACTCATGAAAGATCAGGTTGTTCATGGCCAAAATGAACATAATAGTGAGAACTAAACTATTATGGTAATATACTGTGTGAGTTCTATTGTCATGGTTTACACAAATAGCTGAACAGTTCAAGACATCATGTTTACTGATTAACTAGTAAATCCGATAGTGTCTCATAAGGGAAGGTTCAAAGCCAAAAGCTACCTATCATTTCCAGAATATTTCCAATTTCTACACTCCCTGTAATTAGATCATGTTATTGCGTTTTCTTTCCGTCAAATTCCATTCATATGGGGGACTGTTAGAAAAATTGGTTTTTATAGGCTTATTTTGGGCCAACTTTAAGCCAAAAATTGAGTGGGTCCCACACGTCTTTTGGTTAGGTCCGAAGAGGTGACGTGTTCCTTGCCGCATAGCAAGTCACACGGTGAAGACGATTCGTCAAAAGCATTTATGAATGAATGGAAACTTGACGTCGTTTTCAGATTCGTGGAATGGATATTTAAAGAATTAAATGTGGGTTTCCTTGTAAGGCTTGTCCCACATTGAGACTTTAAGAACGCTTGTATATATATATAAGCTCTAAGTGATAACACTTGGGTTGGGCTCCAAGGGGCATCCCAAGTTTGTAGAAGAGAGGAGTTATGGATAAATAGAACCCTGGCTCAAACCACCACACATGCGTCACCGCCGCCATCCGTCTGACCGGCCGAGCCGAGCCGAGCCATGCCGGGCGCGAGTATGGGTTGTGGGTTGGATCGATTCTAACATTAATTTTTTGGACAAAATTTATTTAAATTTTTTTTTTAAAATTCTTGCAGAAAATTATTTGAATTTCAAAATATATTTGAATTCAAATTTTTTGTCCAAAAATTGTGCCTTTGAATTCCACTAAATTCCCAACTATTAAACAGGTTTTAACTGCCGGACAGATTCAAAACTGCCAGACAGATTCAAATCTGCGAGCAGTTTTCCAACAGATAGAAACTGCCCAGCAGTTATCTGTTTGTACTTGTCCAATTTGATTTAGCATCTGTTCATTCAAGTTTCAGACTTGTTCGGGTCTGTCATGAAGCCTATAAATTCATATTCATTTCTAGCAGCCACGAAATTCTGAAAATTTATTTTTCTTGCCTTCATTTTGCTCTCTTGCATCAACTTATTCTTCATATTATTTTAGAAAAACTTTGGAGAGTATAGAACACAGGTTTTGTTCGCCGAACAAATTGTTTGGATTGCTACTACAATTTGTGAAGATCATTGTATCTTGGGAGATAGATGCCATTTGTCCGTAAGCATCGTAGCGGGGTGAATCTGTCTTGAGGATAGAGTGTCACACACTCGACTTGATCTTTTAATTATTTATTCGGTTCAGTAAGTAATTTATTTTTATTTGTTTGATTTGTTTCAACTTTTTTTTTTTTACACAGAAGATTGTTTCAACATGAAGATCATTGTATCCTGGGAGATAGACGTCATTTATCCATAAGCACTGAAGCGGGGCGAATCTGTCTTAAGGATATAGTGTTACACACTCAACTTGATCTATTTTTGTACTTATTTATTTCGGTAAAATAAATTCTGTAAGTAATTTATTTTTATTTGTTTGATTTGTTTCAAGTTATTTATTTTACACAGAAGATTGTTCCAACAATCTTAAGACATTTTTGAATTATTCTGTTCAAACAGAATTTTTTGTTTGTTTCCTTTCTTCTTTTGTTCTCCTTACAGAAATTTTTTTCTGTGGTTTTACAAAATAATATTCTGGTTGGAAAAACAAATAGTAATAATATACTGTTTGAAAAATAGTAGTACTATACTATTTATTTTCTTTGACAACTAGTAGTAATATACTGGTAGTCATTAACAATTTAGAATATTTATTTGTGAAGTTGGTCAGAAATTAATTTTGGTTTTCAAAAATAATTTATGAGTTTTTATTAATTAAAATTCTATTTTCAGTATTTTAATTTTTGAAGTGTTACAGAAATATTTTTTTATGTGGTATTAATTTGTCTAAATAAAATTTTATTTTATTTTCAAATTAATTGAAAATAAAAGTTACAATTCTTGTTTCTTTTATTTTTACAGAATTTAATTATGTGGTTTTGGTTTAAATTTTCTGTGTAGTATAAAATTCTAATTATAATTTTGAAACTAATGCTCAAACTAGTACTGGTATGGTGGCTGCAATTGCTCCAACCCCCTCTGTTGTTGTAACTGTGCCATTCAATCACAGTGAAAAGCCAGAAAAGTTCTTACGAACTGATTTTAAAATATGGTTGCAGAAAATGCTGTTTATCCTTGCTACTCTCAACTTAGCACGTTTTCTCCATGAAGATGCTCCTATTCTGAAAGAGAATGAAACCGACCGGCAAGTGGTTGTTGGGATCGATGCTTGGAAATATGCTGATTTCCTTTGCCAGAATTACATCTTGAACGGACTTGATAACACATTGTATAACGTCTACAGCCCTATCAAGGCGGCAAAGGAACTTTGGGAGTCTTTGGAGAAAAACTATAAGACAGAAGATGCTGGCTCAAAGAAATTCATAGTAGGCAAATTTCTAGACTATGTGATGGTTGATTCTAAGACTGTGATCAACCAAGTTCAAGATCTCTAACTCATTCTGCATGACATTCATGTAGGAGGTATGTCTCTTAGTGAATCCTTCCAAGTTGCTGCCTTAATTGAAAAATTACCACAAGATTGGAAGGAATTCAAAAACTACCTCAAATACAAGCGCAAAGAAATGACTTTGGGAGAATTAATTGTGCGTTTGAGGATTAAGGAGGACAACCGCAATTCAGAGGAGTGGGCTGGCAAACATCCAATGGAGTCTAAGGCAAATGTGGTGGAACCTACTCCAAAATGAAAGAAACGAAAATTTTTCAAGAGAAAGTTCCGCACAAGGCTCTAAAGGAGGGGAAACTAAAAAGTACAAACTCAATGGCAAATGTTACATCTGTGACAAAGAGGGACATTGGGCCAAAGATTGCCATAGCAAGTGCAAAGGCAAAGAAAGATCAAGCAAGAAGCCTGCTCAAGCCAATATGACCGAAGTCGATAAAATTTTCAATGGTGTTGAGGACATAAATCTTTCTACAGTTGTTTCCGAGGCAAATTTTTTTGGAAATCCTTAAGAATGGTGGGTGGACACTAGTGCTACTCGCCACATCTGTACTGACAAAGAGATATTCACATCTTATTCTATGGTGGACAACGGGGAATAACTTTTTTATGGGCAACTCCTCGACTTCTAAAGTTGAAGGACAAAGAAAGATTATTCTAAAGATGACATCTAGAAAGGAACTCACTCGCAATAATGTACTGCATGTACCGGACATTCGCAAGAATCTAGTCTCTGAATCTCTGTTGAGTAACAATGGGTTTAGGCTAGTTTTTGAAAGTGACAAATTTGTACTTACCAAAAGCGGGATGTATGTAGGAAAAGGTTACATGTCTGATGGCCTTTTCGAACTAAATGTAATAACTGTTGTACCCTTGTTATTAATAAAAATACATTTTCTTCTTATTTGCTTGAGTCTTCAAATTTATGGCATGGTAGACTAGGACGTGTTAATTATGGATCTTTGCGTAGATTAATTTGACATTGATATAAATCATAAATGTGAAATTTGTGTTGAGACAAAATTAACTAAAACTCCTTTTCATTCAATTGAACGAAGTATGGAGCCACTTGAATTAATTCATAGTGACATTTGTGATTTTAAATCAATTCAAACTAGAGGTGAGAAAAAATATTTTATCACTTTCATAGATGACTATACTAGATATAGTTATGTTTATTTTATTTGAACCAATGATGAAATTTTAGAAACTTTCATTCAATATAATAATTAAGTTGAAAATCAACTTGGTAAGAAAATTAAATTTTTTTTGAAGTGATAGAGGTGGTGAATATGAATCACCTTTTGGTGAGTTTTGTAAAGAACATGGAATAATTCATCAAACCACCGTTCCTTACTCACCTCAGCAAAATGGAATTGCTGAAAGGAAAAATAGGACTTTAAAAAAAATGATGAATGCCATGTTAATCAATTCTGGATTACCTCAGAACTTATGGGGGGAAACAATACTTTCTACTAATTATATTCTTAATAAAGTACCCCGAAAGAAAGTGAATCAAACACCTTATGAAATGTGGCATGGGAGAGTACCATCCTACAAATACTTAAAAGTTTTGGGTGTTTGGCTAAAGTGGCTATTCTTAGTCCTAAAAAGACTAAGATAGGTCCTAAAACTGTTGATTATTGGTTATGCCAAGAATAGTAGTGCATATCGGTTTATGATTCATAAGTCAGAACATTCTGAAATGCATGTAAATACTATTATTGAATCTCGGAATGTATCGTTCTTTGAACATATATTTCCAAACAAGACTGGACAAGAGACTAGTACTAATAAAAGATCTTATTATGCTATTATTAGTCATGATCAAGAACAAGAGCAAGAGATAGATCAAAATGAGGAAGATGAACTTAGGCATAGTAAACGTGCTAGAACCTCAAAATCTTTTCGTCTAAATTTTCTAACATTTTTATTAGAAAATGAGCCTTTAACTTTTAAAGAAGCTATGTCTAGTCCTGAGGCTCCTTTATAGAAAGAAGCTGTAAACATCGAAGTTGAATCTATCCTACAAAATCACACTTGGGAATTAGTGGATTTGCCACCAGGTTGTAAACCTCTTGGGTACAAGTGTATTTTCAAAAAAAAAAAAAAAATGAAAGCGGATGAATCAATTGACAAATACAAGGCAAGACTTGTAGTCAAAGGATATAGACAAAAAGAAGGTCTTGACTACTTTGACACATATTTACCAATTACTAGAATAACATCCATTAGAATGCTAATTGCCATTGCATCTGTGAACAATCTAGAAATTCATCAAATGGATGTGAAAATCGCTTTCTTAAATAGTGAGTTAGATGAAAAAATTTACATGGAACAACCAGAAGGATTTTTTGTTCCAGGAAAAGAAAAGAAAGTGTGTAAATTGGTCAAATCATTATATGGTTTAAAACAAGTGCCAAAGCAATGGCATGAAAAGTTTGACAAAGCAATGATGTCAAATGGATTCAAAATTAATGAATGTGACAAATGTGTTTATATTAAAAACACAAGGGTTATGTTATAGTATGTCTTTATGTGGATGATATGCTCATCATAGGTAGTAATAATGATAAGATTAAAACTACCAAGAAAATGTTGAATAAACATTTTGACATGAAAGACACGGGGATTGCTGATGTAATATTTGGTATGAAAATTACCAAAACATCAGAAGGTTATGCTTTGTCACAATCACATTACATTGAGAAAATACTTGACAACTTTAGCAAAGATGATGATCATCTTGCTAGAACATCTGTGGATGTTAATTTGTTTCTTTCTAAGAATGTACTGGAAAGTATTTCTCAATTAGAGTATGCCCAAATTATATAAAGCTTAATGTACTTGATGAACTACATTCGCCCAGATATAGCCTATGCAGTAAGTAAATTAAGTAGATATACGAGTAATCCAGGAGTAGAACACTGGAAAGTTATTATAAGGGTTCTAAGATATCTCCGATTTACTCGTAACATTGGGCTAAATTTGTCACGACCCAAACCCGCCCCTACAGGTTTAGCGTCGTAACCAGCTAGTAATCCTTAGATTACCAAAGGCCTCTTAACGGAATAATATATATTTAGGGGCTGCGGAAGCAAATATACCATGTACACATAGTCCATAGAGCCGTGCAGACTTACATGGGACGGAAATTTAAAATCTTATAAAATATATTTACATACACGTGACATCAAAATGCAGTAATCTTCATCACATTTAATACAATTGTAGCCTAAAAGGGGTATAGCCCAATATACACATAACAAAAGACTTGTTCGTATTACTAAAAATACAAGATTTTAACTTATGCCGTTTAGACTTGACTTGCGCACAAAAGGGAACCTCCTCGGAGGCACAACGGCTGGCTGACAAAATAGAGATACTAGATCCTCAACTTTGGGTCTGGTCACGTGCCTGGTCACCTACATACATAATATAAATAGTGAGCGGAAGCCCAATGAATAATAACAGAGTAAAGATTTTAATGAATGATGCCCTGGACATATTTCAAATCTCATAGCAAATCAGAATCATAATCAGGTTTATAACGGAAACAGAGTCATAGTCTTATTCATATTCAAATCATGCATGGAATATCCATTAGCATAAACATGTCTCTTTGGTCAAGCATATCAAGTTCCAAAAGGAACCTCCGGTACCGGGTAACATATCTCATACATGAGCCATGGTATTGTTTCCCCCGGGCGAGTGCCTTATGACCATAAGCCATAGTATTATGTCCCCTGGGCGAGAGCCTCTACTAAAGACACCACAATTACTTTTCAAGAAAATTGGACATTCATTCATTCATATAAAACTTAGTATTTCAGAAAACTGATCATTTCGTATCATCAAAAAATAATTAAAGTCAAACATAATTTTACAGAGTTATTTCTCACAGATAACTATGGCAGTAAACAAATGGATCAACCGCTCACAGCATGTGACCTACACCAAACATAACAGATACATATAATTAAATACACACTTGGTTGATACTTAACTTCTTTTGTCTTATTCTTAGTATGTTTTAAGTCTTAACCTCTTATTGAGTCTTAATCATGGCCTAGGAGTGCTTAGTATGCAATGAGGATGCTAAAATGTATTTGAAAACACTTAACAAAAATTGCTGAAAACAGGGGTCTCGCTCGAGCGTAGCTTTCTTCGCTCGAGCAGACATGCAAAAATGTAGTGCTCGCTCGAGCGCACATTCCTTCGCTCGAGCGGTCTACAAAAGTACTGGTTGCTTAATTTTTTCGCTTGATGTTCGCTCCACGCTCGCTCGGGCATGAGACTCAGTCCTCGCTCGAGCGCAACTTTTATCGCTCAAGCAGTCTGCAGAACACTCAAACTTCTGGGAGCATGCATTTCACACTCGAGCCAACCTTTGGTTGCTCAAGCGAAAGTGCAAAAATAAGGCGGTCGCTCGAGCGTAGGAGCAAAATTCTCGAATTTCCAGATTCGCTCCTAAGCTCAAAATTCAATTTCCAAACCTTCAAAACACATTCTTTTCGGCCAAAACTTAGTAAAACATTAGGAAACTCATAGTACATGATGAATTACAAACTATTTTGGAAAAGTAGGCCCAAAAGTTAAGCCGATTGTATTAAACAAAGCTTGAAACAGGAAATAACGTAATTTGCATGTAATATCATGAATTTCAACTTCCTAAAACAGGATTAAATGAGTCATTAAGCTCAAAATCAAGTTGAATTCTTTTACCAAAATCAAGATATGAACATGCATGTGGGAATTCTTGTACAAACAACTTCAAAACTTCATGATATGTACATGCATGCATGAATGTTCTTCCTTCCTACCCTCTAAAGCTTAATTCTTGTCTTATATAGCAAATTCTCTTGAATTCATGTTTTAAACATCAAAATTATACAATCCAAAGGTTGAATTCCTACCTCAAGCTTGAATTCTCAAGTATGAGAGCTTAGTTTTCCAAGTTCTCTCCAAATCCTTCTCTTTTCTAACACTCCCTTTTATTTGAGTTCAAGTCTCACAAAATTCTTCAAGCTTAGAACCAACTCTTTCTATCCTCCCTATCGTTCTCACGTTGATATCAATAAAATGATAAGGAAAAGAGTTGAGATGCAATAGAAGCCTTATATAGGCTTGATTAGTGACTAATTATCCTTAATTAACTTAAGTCAAATAGGTGTATTAATTTATTCTAATTTAATCATTCCGAACCGAATTTTAATTAAACTTACCATAAAATTCTAAAAATTCTAATTAGCACATAAATCAAGTCAGCTTCTGAATCGGATGCCAGTAAGGCCTTCAATTCACAACCGAAACGAAAACATGAACAGATCTTTCTACGTTAAACAGATATAAACACAAATAAGGAAAGATATGATGCAAAACTTCACTAAATTCCTTATTAGGCATAATGAAGCATGGATTAACGTTAATCATGGGTCGGGGTTGTTACAAAATTATACTAGATATCCAGCAGTACTTGTAGGTTACTGTGATGCAAACTGTATATCGGATACTAGAGACTCAAAGTCCACCAATGGATATGTCTTTACTCTTGGTAGGGTGGCTGTATCTTGGAAATCTTCTAAACAGACTTGCATTGCTAGGTCTACTATGGAATCAGAATTTATAGTTTTAGATAAAGCTGGGGAAGAAGCAGAATGGCTTCGTCATTTCCTTGAAGATATTCCAATGTAGCCAAAACTGGTGTCTGTTATATACATACATTGTGATAGTCAATCAGCAATAGGTAGAGCACAGAGTCATATATATAACGGTAAGTCATGACATTTTCGTCATCGACATAACACTGTGAGACAACTACTCTCTAATGGCATTATTTCCATTGAATATGTGAAGTCTAAAGACAACATAGTGAATCCACTAGCCAAAGGGTTAGCAAGAGAGTCAGTTGAGAACTCATCGAGGGGAATGAGACTTAAGCCTATTAAATAAGAGTTACCACAATGGAAACCCAACCTAGTTAACTGGAGATCCCAAAATCTAGGTTCAAAGGGACAACCGAGTTGTGTATGACTCAGAAGAATCACTAGGGAGTCAAACTCCTACCCATTTCAGTGATGAAATAGTGATGTCTGCAGCGTTTTAGGTTAAGTAATACTTTTAATAATTCTTATATCTAGGAATACCTAGTGGAGTATGGCAGGATACTCTTCATAAGAATCATCTATATGAGTGTGAACTAGGCCAATTCTATGAGATTTGTGAAGGGCTACAATTCTCTAGAGCACTCATGAAAGACCAGGTTGTTCAGGGTCAAAATGAACACAATAGTGAGAACTAAACTGTTCTGGTAATATGTTGTGTGAGTTCTATTGTCTTGGTTTACACAAATGGCTAAACAATTCAAGCCATCATGTTCACTGGTTAGCTAGTAAATCCGATAGTGTCTCACAAGGGAAGGTTCAAAGCCAAAAGCTACCTATCATTTGCAGAATATTTCCAATTTTTGTACTCTCTGTAATTATATCATGTTGTTGCATTTTCTCTCCGTCAAATTCTATTCATGTGGGGGATTGTTGGAATTTATGGTTTTATAGGCTTATTTTGAGCCAACTTTGAGCCCAAATTTGAGTGGGGTCCACACGTCTTTTGGGGTGGCCACGTGTCTTTTGGGTGGGTCCAAAGAGGTGACGTGTTCCTTGCCGCATGGCAAATCACAAGGTGAAGACGGTTCGTCAAAACCATTTATGAGTGAATGGGAAGTTGACGTCGTTTTCGGGTTCATGGAATAGATAATTAAAGAGTCAATAGTGGGTTTCCTTGAAATGTTAGTCCCACATTGAAACTTGAAGAGAACTTATCACTTGGGTTGGGCCCCAAGGGGTATCTGAAGTTTGTAGAAGGGAGGAGTTATGAACAAAGTGACTTTTGGCTCAAACCATCAAACATGCTCGTGTGCCGCCGCCACCGTCGTTCGTCTGACCAGCCGGCCGTGCCAGGTGCAAGTATGGGTTGTAGGTCGGGTCGGTTCTAAAATTAATTTTTTGAAAAAAATTTATTTGAAATTTTTCAAAAAAATTTGCGAGAAAAATTTATTTTTTCTGAACGAAATTAATTCAAAATTTGTGCCAAATTTGAATTCAAATTTTCTATCCAACTTTGTACCTCTTCCAGTCTGAAATTCCTAACAGATTAAACTATTTTTAACAGATTTAAACTGCCCAACAGTTATTTGTTCAAACAGATACAAACTACCAGCAGTTATTTATTTAAAACGGTTTCTGCACCTGTTCATTTCAAAACATATCTATTCATTTGAATTTCATACCTATTCGAACAGATCTGAATGGTCACCAATCTGCCTATAAAAGCAGACCATTTCCAACATTTCTAACATCCAGAAATTTGTTTTTCTCTTTCCGATTTTGATCTTTGTGTGGATTGTTCTTCATACTAGTTTTTAGGAAAAAATTCTGAAAGTATAGAACACAGGTTTGGTTCGCCGTATAGATTGTTTGAAGTGCTACTACAATCTGTGAAGATCATTGTATCCTGGGAGATAGACGCCATTTATTTGTAAGCACCGAAGCGGGACGAATCTGTCTTAAGGACAGAGTGTCACACATTCGACTTGATCTATTTTTGTACTTATTCATTTCGGTAAAATAAATTCTGTAAGTAATTTATTTTTATTTGTTTGATTTGTTTCAAGTTATTTATTTTACACAGAAGATTGTTCCAACAGTTTCAACTACTAGACCTCTTTAACTCTTGCTTTTTGATTTATTTGGACTATCTAGAACATTAAGTTTGGAAGAAAAATCTTATACTCTTATTTGTGTTGATGATTATACTAGATATACATGGGTTTTATATTTGACACACAAAAATGAAGCTTTTTACAATTTCTCAAAGTTATGCAAAAAAATTCAAAATGAAAAAAGTCTTAATATTTGTAATATTAGAAGTGATCATGGTAGAGAATTTGAAAATGATGATTTTATTATGTTTTGTGATGAGTTTGGAATTGCTCATAATTTTTTTGCCCCTAGAACTCCTTAACAAAATGATGTGGTTGAAAGAAAAAATAGAACTCTTGAAGAAATGGCTCGTACTATTCTTTGTGAAAATAATTTACCTAGATATTTTTGGATGGAAGCCATTTACACTGCATGTTATGTTATAAGCCATGCTTCGATTAGACCTATTCTTAAGAAAACCCATTATGAAATTTGAAAAGGTAGAAGACCTAATATTAGTCACTTGCGTGCATTTGGTTGTAAATGCTTTGTATTGAATAACAATAATGATAACTTCAGAAAATTTGATGCTAAATCGAATGAAGCTATATTTCTTGGTTATTCAATTTCCAGTAAAGCTTATAGAGTATTCAATAAAAGAACTCTACTTGTTGAAGAATCTGTGCATGCTGCTTTTCTTGAATCTAACAACATTATTTCCAAGAATCTTATAAGTAATGATATTGCAGAAAATCAATCAAGCATGGAGAGCATTTACATAAAAGAAAATGAAGAAAATCCATTACGCAAACATGAAGAAGAAATGACAATGGAGAAACTTCAAGAAATATACGCTCTTTCAGAAAATGACTCAAATCTACCAAAGGAATGAAAGTATGCTTGTGGCTACCCCAAAGACCTTATCATAGGTGATGCGGCGGAAGGTATAAAAACTCATTCATCTGTTAAAAATTTTGTGGTAACTTAACGTTTGTTTCACAAATTGAACCAAAATCGTTTTTAGAAGCTGAAAGTGATGAAAACTGAATTTTAGCAATGCAAGGAGAATTAAATCAATTTGAAAGGAATGAAGTTTGGTTTTTGACCCCTCGACCTAAGGATCATCCCGTTATTGGTACAAAATGGGTTTTTCGAAATAAAATGGATGAATCTGGAATTGTTGTTAGACACAAAGCTAGATTAGTAGCTCAAGGTTATAATAAAAAAGAGGGCATTGATTTTGATGAAACTTTCGCATCAATTATTAGACTTGAAGCTATTAGAATGTTACTTGTTTTTGCATGTTTTAAAGATTTTAAATTATATTAAATGGATGTTAAAAGTGCTTTTTTAAATGGGTACTGTAGCTCGACTTTTTGTGCTCGTTTTGGATACGACTAGCCCTACAATTCGGACTCTCGTGGTTCTGAATCTGATCTTATAAGTGCAATGTGAAATAGATAAACACAAAAGAGTTCAAATTTGACAAATCTTTTTTAAAATCGATTTTGAATCAAAATGCCAAAAATGGACTACTTTGCCAGATACAGAGTCGCTACCTAAATATTTTTGAAAAATTTAGGAAACCCATGACTCGTGCCAAAGGCCATGTGTCCGTCATCACCAAAGTTGTCTCGGCTCAGGGACTTAGGTACGAGAGGAGAAGGTCATGAATTGAGCACCTCACTTGCCCGATCAAAGATCGGCCTCTATTAATCATGATGTGATTCTTATTTACATTATATGCTCTTGTTTCGATTATTAGACTAACCTTACTATGTGTTGCATACAAGTATAGACTAATTTGCAAAAGTTGAAACATTTGATTTCATGTTTTATTTGAAAATTGTTTGAATATGTACCACTTGAAAAAGTGATCTCATATGTACATTACTCAAATTATTCCAATTCAAGCAATTAGCCTTCATCCACAGGCATTCAAGAGTTATATCACTTAAGCAATTAGCCTCATGGTAAGCATGCTAAACATGACAACAATCACACTCATACAATATGCTAAAGCAACAAAATGCTCACCTAGTACTCCAAGGTGAGCCAAAATAAGGAAAATAATTAGAAAACATGCATGCCTCTAATTCATATAACATGATTAATGCAACACATGCAAGATGCAATTAATAGGCTCGGTTACTAATATACCATGTGAATCAATTTGATAGCATGCATTTTAACACGTTTTCAATGAAATATGTAAACTACAATGCTTGTTAGAATGATTAACCGAGCCTTGATTCATGCAAGACAAATGGATGCAAACATGGGAAATACTTATTAAAACAAGATGTTCTAAACTACCCATCATAAGCGAATAAATAAAAGGGAGAAAGACGTGGGGTTGGAAGACATGCATATTATTACAAGTTTGGCCCTCGCACAAGAGGGTCCGAATGAATACCCCAGCTAAGCTATTTACTAATTATTACAAACCAAATGAATAAATTAGCTAAGCTACTTAACTAATTATTACAACAACGAATTAACTAACTACTTTAGCTAATTAAATAAGTACAACACAAGCTATTCTACTTAGTTTAATACAAAAAAACTAAATAGGTAATTACAATGCACAATTAATTAGCTAATTAATTAACTATTATGAGCCCCGGGGAATGAGGGTTGACCCATGCATGCACGTGAATTTCCATCCAAAAAAGTCCCCTATTTTGCTGCCAGAATGCCTCTGTTGCACAGTTAGAAAATTGCACTGTTTTTCTACCACAGCTTTTGCTCTGCTCTGTTGGAAAAAAAAACACTGCCTACCTGGAAAAAGTGGTCGGCAACCCAGAAGTAGTGGTCGGCTGCCCACTAATAGTGGCCTATCGGCCACTAATGTTGGTTCTTTCCTGCAGCAACAAAGGACAAACAGAGCACAAACTAGAGTATTCTCAAGGGATGTGTGTCCACCATACCTCTCCTTATCAACAAACAGGTCGAAGGAGGAATAGGCTTGATTCACAAGCCATCAATCAATGCAATTTTATTGTGTGGTGACTTATGAACCAAGGGACACAATTTCAATAAATGGTAAGGAAAGACCAACAAAACCTGCTCTCTATCATGGATTGTAACGCCCTCAAAAATAAACCCATAATACATAATATTAACATGCGGAATTATAAGGAAATAAAGTATCTTATTCCATTCATCAGAGTACCATGAAATAAAAACATCATAATAAGTGCCCTATGGGCTTACATCTTGCCAAGCCAACACTTGGACACAATTCCATGAGTTCTAACTCAAAAACAAATAAAGCCCTAGGCTTGAAAGTTTACAAGTTGTTCAAATAAAACAAATAAAATAAAGCAAGTCTTCGAGTCCAAATCCTCACAAGCTAAGTTCTTGGAGGTAGTGAACCACCTGAACCTGAAAATGAAGTTCCCATATAGGGTGAGCCACAACCCAGTAGAAAAATACTAAACCAAGCATAAGAATTAACTAAAGCATTAGCATTCGATACATGGTTAACACAAGATAATCAATATTCAATTTCATGACACGAATGTCTACATTTTCTATGACATATTGTCTATGACACCTTTCATTTTCCAATATTTATTCAACTTTCCAATTATATCATTATGGCTCAGAACCTGGCCAACTATAATAGTGATCCAGATGTCACAAAATAAATGAGACTAAAGCTCAAATCACAACACTTCCATACTTCCAACTGATACACATTATAATGATGCATCATATCAACAACAAATAGCAATATTGCTATTATCAATAAGCACACATATGAGTGATGCTACTAGAGTCCATCCCCTATCTCCTCCCAACAAATCCGGTTTAGAGGTACATCCCCTATCTTCCCCTAAACCGTGGAGTTCATCCCCTATCTCCTCCAAACAACATGCATATGCAATGAAACACACAATTACCATATACAACACATAATCAATACAAGTAATGTTCTGTATTAATTCAACTGTCAACATAAGTGACTTAATTCCAGTTATACCTAAGCCACATGCAAGGTCTACAACAATCACGACTATCCTCCACCGATAGCCCAAAACAGTTATTTCTAAACAAGAAATAAATACAACAATGAATGTAAAATTAACATTCTCATAGGTAAGTATTTAAACCACCCAACTATATCATTAATCTCATAATTTCCCCAACTTCATGAATTAAACCCAATTCCACATTTTTTCCTTAAATTAATTATACAGATTAATCTAAGCCAAAACCCTAAGGTTTCTCCCAAAATTACCAAACTACCCCCACATACCAAAATACCAAAACTTAGGATTAAAGCGTATAAATGGAGTAGGAAATCCCTACCTCGAAGAAAAAACCCAAAAAGAAGAAGACGGAGATGATAGTCCAAACTCCAAAGTGCTCCAAATCAACAACTGTTCAGATTAAATGGAAGCCCTCGACCCACTCTACCTTTTTAATGAAGGAACTAGGTTAAATACTCACTCTAAATAGATGAAACCTAGGAGAGAAGATGAGTTGGGAGAGAGAGAACTCGTAACTAGGGTTTCTGGATCAAAAAGTTGTAAAAAAAAACGTTTTAAAACTGTTTCTGCGTATTTAAACTAGACAGGCTCGCTCGAGCGAAGATATGGTCGCTCGAGCGACCAGACACAAAAATCCACGCTCGAACGAAGAAAAGCTCGCTCGAGCCAAAAACTCGATGCTTCAGGTCTGTAACCCAGAAGCTCGCTCAAGCGAAGGAAAGCTCGCTCGAGCGAAGAACTCGAAAACATACACCTCGCTCGCTCGAGCGAAGGAAGCTCGCTCGAGCCAAGAAACACATCTCTCAGGTCTATGTACTAGACGCAATCGCTCGCTCGAGCCAAGGAAAGCTCGCTCGAGCGAATAACCAAAACGAAGACCTCGCTCGAGCGAAGGGAAGCTCGCTCGAGCGACCAAGCCAAAAACTGAACATGCAGACTTGGTTTCTAAACCCAACCAATCTGCAACCAAACTGCTAAACACATCCTATAACCCAAGAATAAGGAATTGAAGGACAACAACAACAAATATAACAGCGGAATCCACGGAACGTAAGTCCGGATACAATAATCAAATGGGAAAAGACCAGGGTCGCTATATGGATTGATCAAAGGAAGTGGTTGACCTTGAAAACTTGGACCATTTCATAACAAACAAGTATGAAATGACTCAAATCTCCATGTGTTCAATTAACGTCTAATTGAACACTAAATTATGTTATTATTTTGGTCCATTTTATTCCAATTTTAACACCTCTTTTAATTACCTTTCCATTCCTTAGTCAATTAAGTCCAATAATGGGCTTTAAGTCCATTAAAGAAGGGAAGTACCAAACCAAATGTTGTTTTAGGCATGAGAGGGAGATCATGCCATTGGTAATGAACCCCCAAAGGAATTAAACCATTAAGCACAATGTCACTCCTCAAGCTTAAACAACACTTCGCTTGAAGCAACTCTCAAAACAAAGAGAAAAAGCCAAGAAATGAGGGAGGTTGCAGAAATGCTTAGAGGTGAACACAATGGAAAGTAAGAAATAAATGATATCAATTCAAATAGGTTGGTGTCTAATACCTAAAACACCAAACCTATGAGGACCATTATACCACATGCATGCAATATAAAGCATAAATGAAACAAACAAATAAAAACAGTCCTAAATGAAGCTAAAACAGTGCTGGAATTGAAGTAAAAGAAGCTAAAAGAGTAAGCTAAAATAATGGAGAATTTAAGCTAGAAAACAAGCCAAAGGATGGGAGGTTAACCCCTCCATTTCTGGGACTTCAAAACTACATTTTTAGCCTCTGAAAATCTCTGAAAATCAGTAGTAAAAAGCTCAAAAAAAATTGATGAAAAGATGGGAAACACAAGGGCAAAGCTTAGGAGACAAAGTTCAAAGAAGGGTGATTAGCCCCTCTACCTTTGGTAGCTTTAAACCACAAGTTTCAACCCATAAAAACAGTGTAAAAATAGCCCCCAAAAACAGTAAGAAAAGATAGGAAAGAAGCAGTGTAAAGATGCTCAAAATTATACCTCCTGAAGCAAGGCAACTCTTTTGTTCACAAACCACAAAGCTTACACTCTCAAGGGCTGAAATTTGGACTCAATAATCTCAGCAAGGAAAGCTCCAATATTAGTTTAGGAAGTATTTGGGTAAGGTGTGTGTGTTGCAAGGTAGAAATAGAGAGAGAATTTCAAGTTTTGGAGCTTTTGGAATTTTTTTCTAACCTAAAAACATAAGGGTTGGCCTTGTATATACAGAAAAACAACCACTCAGGTCGGAAATATCTATATAGGAACAGTTGGAGCTTGTAGGAGACAGTTGGAAACAAATATCTGCATTTTACACAAGTGGCTGGCAGGCCACTATTAGTGGGCGGCTGGCCACAAAAATCTGTTTCCAGGCCCGACTTCAAACGGGTATATCTCCCTCATCCGGACTTGGGTTTAGGTCATTATTGAGTCTAAATTGAAGCCCCGGAAGTCTACTTTCTAATGGTGGTGGCCTCACATCTAAATTCTAAGTGTGCAAAGAGATATGCCTATTTTAGTGAAGGCTGCTTATTTCTTTCCTAACGGATTGATGCCCAACTTCCAACGGCCATATCTCCACCATCCGGACTCGGAGCTAGGAGATTCTTGAGTCTAAATTGAATCCCCGGAAGTCCAATTTCCAATGGTGGTGGCCTCACATCTAAAGTCTAAGTGTAAAAAAAGATATGCCTATTTTAGTGAAGGCTGTTCAGTTCTCTCTTAACAGTTTCATGCTCAACCATTTCCCCAACTAGTTTTGTTCCATCCTCTCCTATTTTCTTCAACTCCAAACCTATAAATAAGAATTTTTTGAAGATTTTTCAAAGAGTTCACCTCCCTTCTACTTAAGTCCACTTTGTCCTTACTCAGTTTATCGAAAAGCGCAATATTTTAAACGAAATACGAGCCTTGGGACATCGTAGAAACATTTTAAAAAAATATTTTGAAAAAGAAAGTTTTAAGGTCTAAAATAGTTTTGATCAAAATAGTTTTGGCCCAAAATGAGGTGTAAGTTTGGGATTTAGAAGCTCTTCTTGCTGAAGAAATCAAACGTTTGTACAACATGTCTTTCATCATCGAGTGATTGACCTAAGGCGCCCAAGTCTTAAGAGCGGTCAAAAATGGGATGTCTACAGGTACATTTCGAAGGAAGTTTATCTTGAACAACCCCCCAATTATGAAAATCATAAATACCCGGATCATGTTTTCAAACTTTCAAAAGTCTTATATTGCTTAAAACAAGCTCCTAGAGCATGGTATGAAAGATTAAGTAATTTTTTACTTAACAAAGGTTTTTCTGGAAAAAAAATTAATACAACTTTTTTTATAAAAATCAAAAAGGAGGATATGCTAATTGTTCAAATTTATGTTGATGATATCATTTTCGGAGCTACTAATGAAAATTTGTGCAAAAAGTTTGCTAAAGATATGCAGGGTGAATTCAAAATGAGTATGATGAGAGTGTTAAATTACTTCCTCGGTCTACAAATTAAACAAACCAAGGATGGGATCCATTTAAATCAAATAAAATATATCAAGGATCTAAGGTTTGAAATGGAATCATCAAAGTCTGCAGTAACTCCAATGAGTACATCAATAAAAATCGACAAAGATGAGCAAAGTAAACCAGTAGATAAAAAGAAGTATTAAGGTATGATCGGTTCCTTACTCTATCTTACTACTAGTAGACCCGATATAATGTTTAGTGTTTGTATGTGTGCACGTTTTCAATCCGCACCTAAAGAGTCACATATCACCGCAGTCAAACGTATTTTCAAATATCTTGTTGGCATTCTGAATTTGGGATTATGGTATCCTAAGGGAACTACTTTTGAACTTTTTGGTTACTCGGATGCCGACTTTGTAGGATGTAGACTTGACCGTAAAAACACTAGTGGATCTGGTCATTTTCTTGGACAGTCACTCACTTCTTCGTTTTGCAAAAAACAAAACTCAGTGGCTCTGTCAAATGCTGAAGTAGAATACATTGTCGCCACTAGGTGTTGTGCACAATTACTTTGGATGAAACAATAACTTCAAGATTTTGGACTTCAATATGATCATATTCCTATAAAATATGACAACACAAGTGCCATTAACCTTTCTAAAAATCCTATTCAGCACTTATGCACTAAACACATTGAAATAAGGCATCATTTTCTTAGAGATCATGTACTCAAAGGTGACATTGAACTTGAATTTGTGCCTACACATCGTCAATTAGCTGACATATTTACCAAGCTTCTTAATGAAGAACAATTTTGTTATATTAGAACTGAACTTGGTATTATGAATAAACCTATATAATAATTGTATATATATATAATAATAAATAAATAAAATTAATGAAATAAAAAACATTATTTTATAAATCCTCTCTCTCTCTCTCTCTCTCTCTCTCTCTTTTTGCTCTCCCACTTTTCGTCTTGCTTTTGCTCTCTGTTCTCTTTTTGTTTTCCTATCTCTCTCTCTCATCAACTCTCATTCCCTCTCATCACCCTACACCGACTCCATCACCACCATCATCCATCACTTTCATCACTACCATCATCCACCCAAATTCCTCACCGATCTACTAAGATCTATCACTGTTTTACACAAAACCTTTATTATCCCAGGTAGGCAACCCCAGAAGGGAGTGAATTGGGTTATTAAAAAATATTACAATATTAAAAAATAATAAACACTATATTAAGAATTTTAACAAATAAAAAACAGAAAAATAATTATCAATATAAAAGTAAGAGAGATAAAGAGAGAAAATCCAACACTGAGATTTATAGTGGTTCGGCACGCTGGGCCTACATCCACTCCCCGAGGAACCTCCTTGAGAATTTCTTTACTATCAAAATGAATTAATACACCACCAAGGCTTCACCAAGCTTGTGGATTTTGCACAGGTCTTACTTTTATCTATTGAGCCTCACTCAACAATAAATTTCTCACTCTTACAAAATTTCTTCACAAAATAATAAATAAGGATAAGAGGTACTTCAACCTTCTTTTACAATAATTCTCTCACAAAGAGTAGATATGAAAGTATAAGAATAAAGAATACACTTAGATCTGAAAGTGAAAGAACAGAATACACTCAAAATTTTGGAGCACACAAATTTTTTTTTTTTCAAGTTCTTGACTTTTCTCTACAAAAAACACTTCTATTTATACACAAAAATATACCCGTTGGAGGTAGGATGCTCCTTGCTGACGTCATGGATTACGTGGGCACGCTCCTTGATAGAACAAAAGGCATCTACTTTGTTTTCAATAAATACAAAATGTGGCACCCTTTTCTTTTGTCAAAAATTGTAGCTAGATATTTGAATAAACTTTCTAACATGTGGATTTTGACCATTGTATATATATATATATAAAGAATTGAGGTAAAAATAGTGTGCCTGCAAAGTCTACATTTTCCTTTTTATAAAATTAATTTATATAGAAAATGTAGCTTCAGCATTTCAATTTCAAACTACAACATGTGAAATGTGTTGCAACTTTTCAACCTGTTCTTTTTATATTATTATATATATATATATATATAAGCAAATGATGTAAAAAATATACAGCACCGCTCCGCCATGCCACTTTATATTTTATATAATATGCAATTCCCAGCTTTGCTAACTTTATATTATAATATATATTTACATAATATATTTAAAGTATGTAAAATAATTGCACATGATACTCATTATGTGGGTATGTCATACATACAAAAAGATGCAAAATAATTTTGAATTCGGTGCAATATGTATCAAAAAGATATAATACAATTTTACTCAAAAGAGACAATCACATCAAATTTGTCAAAAGATGAATAGTGATCAATCGAATTATTCAAAACATGAATAGTAAAATTTTCAAAATATTTTTATTTAAATAATATTTATAACAAATGTATCACACAATATATATTTTAAACAAATAATATTTTGTGTCAAATAATATAAAATATGTATGTTATTTACAATTTTTTAATTAATATTTGAGACATCATCAAAATTAAACAACATGATTAACAATCTCCCCATTTTTTATGATGGCAATATTTGTATGGATTTAACACAAAATAAAAATCAACAAGTTATTTGATAATTTTGCAACATAAGATATTTGATAATTTAAAGCAGATGCATGCACATCAATTCAAAATCATATTTATTCTTCCCCTTTGACATCATCAAAATAAAATATGGATGTAGGAAACAAACACATTTGATAAAATAATCTGAGATGCCAAAAAATATAATAATGGTCATTTGGTCTTGTCGAGATCATTGTGGGGATTTTGGAGCATCTCTGGCACCCAAAATGTTGACAAACAATAGATTTGAGCAGATATGCATCGAGTATTGGATTGGTGGAGTGTATAAAAAGTGACAAAGAGGATAGGCAGAGATACGAAATCGGCAAGTGTTGTTAGAGAAAAATTTGTTTTACTTTCTTGTGTAATCATATCATTTCTTACCTTAGCCATCAATGGTTTTGACATGCATGAGGTGCTTGTAATGCAGGAAAATAAGAGGTTACCGATGGTGCAGTCACACACTATTCCTGTAAACGAGAGTCCTAGTGTTGTTGGTAATCGGAATGATATCGATATTATTAATAACACTATGACTCTTAGTACACGGGCAATAATTGTAGTTTCCAATATGGCACGACGACTACAAGCAAGAATACAAGAAAATCAGCAATGGAGAGATAAGGTGTGCTTGTTAAAACAACAACTGGCTAATATGCGTCAGGAGAAAAGAGAGCTAGAAAGGAAAAATTCACAGTTGGAGAATGCGGTGCAATATTATGCAACATTTATAATGCCAAGACTCATAGAAGTCGAAAATAGAGAGAGGCATATAAAGGAGGCTCATGAAAAGTTGTTGAGAGAAGTGAAACAAAAAAAATCTATGAAGCCTTCTGAAAACTTACATGTAATCGAGTAATATTTTTTTCTTTTGAAATAAAAATTACAAGCATTTCTCTTTGAAAAAAAAAATTCGGTCTTTGCAAAAAAAAAATTGTTAATGCAGATAGAGTAAAAATTATATATACTCCCCCTAAAATTATGCACAGAATATACAAACACCCTCTTAAGATTACTCAAATTTTTATGTTTTATTTTTATTTTATTGATGTAATCTCAAAAGATTACATAATACGAATCTCCCTCTAAATTAATGCACAAAAGAAAATTACACAAATTGTAAAAAACAGATTACCAATTTATAATACCAAGGGCCATTAAGATCCGGTCAAAAACAACTACACCAAGTGCACTAGCATAAAAAGAGAAATACAAATAAAATAATTTCTTCAGACAGGGTAGAAGCAATTATTATTAAATCCAAGAGAGTTTGGAGCACATACAATCATATAAAAAAATATAACACAATGCAAAAATAATTTTAACATGTTGATCAGAAATAATGGAGAAGATCGGGGATGCATTTTTGTAGATCGGTGATGGAGCTTGGTGGATCAGTTACGATCTTAATGGATTGGTAATGAAACTTGAGAAATCAGAAATGATGTCGAAGATCGGTGATGAAGATTTTGTGGAGAGCAGTGATGAATCTCGGTAGATCGGTGAGGGATTTAGGTAGATGATGGTAAGGGTGAAAGTGATTGATGATGTTGTAGATGGTGGAGCTGGTGGTGGACGATGGTGAGGATGAAGATGGTGTTTGAGGACAAGAGGTAGAAAGAGAGAGCGAAAGAAGCAGAGAAAGAGAGAATCAGAGCGAGAACGAGAGAGATAATATAATATATATATATAATTTTTTATTTTTAATTTTAATTTATTTATTTATTTATTTATTTATTTATTTATTTATCTATCTATATTTAAAAGAATAAACATCATATAGGAGTATTGATCATACCAAGTTCAGTTCTAATATAACAAAATTGTTCTTTATTAAGAGGCTTGGTAAATATGTCAGCTAATTAACAATTTGTAGGCACAAATTTGAGTTCAATATCACCTCTGAGTACATGATCTCTTAGCAAATAATGTCTTATTTCAATGTGTTTAGTACGTGAGTGCTGAATAGGATTTTTTGAAAGGTTAATGGTACTTGTGTTGTCACATTTTATAGGAATATAATCATAGTAAAGTCTAAAATCTTGAAGTTGTTGTTTCATCCAAAGTAATTGTACACAACACCCAGCGGCGGCAATGTATCATGCTTCAATAGTTGACAGAGCCACTGAGTTTTTTTTTTGCAAAACCAAGAAGTGAGTGAGTGTCACGAGCCAAACCCGATATCCGGAGGTTTGGCGCCGCGACTACATAAAAACTAAAGTCCTAACCAATTAATAGGGCAACGGAGTAAAATGGAAGGGTACCCAAAACTTTATTTAATAATAACAAAACATATACATTGGAGCTTCTATTTAATTACATTGTCAGAGCTTAGATCATGACTACAAAGTACCTTGTGCCTACCCACGCACTGGTCCTGACACGTTACCTGAAAGTGATAAACGACTATAAGCACATAGCAGAGTAAGAAATATTATACTGAGAGCTTGAAGGTATAAAAATCACCATGGATAATTATTGGCTAAACAAGGTTTGATATTAAAATACAGAATATATAATATGGAAATCATTTGACATATAATACATAAATTATATAAACAAAATAATCATAATCACGATACAAAACGGAACAGAATAGATGTATGGACTCAAGAGGTGGCTTGCACAGACTCTAGAGGTGGCTCCGACAATAGTGTAACACTTAGCTCCGCACAGCACTTTGCTCCGCACCAGAAATCAAAGTGTCAGTGGATCCATGACAGACAGAGGGTCACAAAGTGGCCAATCAGAGGGCCAATGGTTATTTAAGTCCCCCAAGGCATGGGACCTCCGTGGTGACACTTATAAAATAATTACTCAAAACATTCTTTAATAAACAGTTATATCCATAGGTTTTTCTTAGTATATAAAATAAGGTTCATAAAATAAATAACATAATTAAAAATGCTAATATAATTTACAAAACATAATTTGCATAAAATAAATTATGGTAATTCAAAACATACGTAAAATATATTATAGTAACTCAAGGCATAATATAACTCACCTTAATTTTAACCCTTACTAGTTTCTTTTTCCCGATCCCTATGAGTTCTCCCCTTGCTTTTATTTTCTTTTCTTCTTCTTTGTATTTACTGCTTCTCTCCTTCGTTTTTCACTTTTCCCCTCTATATACTTGAGCCTTACACTCCTTAATGAGAATGATTCACTCCCCCTACACACAGTGACTCACCCCTTAATAATCATTATCACGGATGATTCACTCCCCCTACCTAATAGGCATAACAAGTGGCTCTTCTCTTAGTGTGCCAACGAATGGTCCACCTTTCTCATATTTTCTTTGTGGCCCCACTTTTATCATAATTCCGTAGTAGTGTTATATTGGCCCCAAACCATATATTAATCACACTTTTATAACCCAATGCCATATTCAATTACATCCTTAGCACGTATAATTATGTAATTAGATATATCATTCATATATTTATTTATTTATATTATTATTATTATTATTATTATTATTATTATTATTATTATTATTAATTATAAATTAAATTACATTTTAACACCTACACTTATAAAAATATTCTTTTCCAAGTATTAATTTAACTATTTCATGTTAATTTAGCTTAAAGTATTCAAAAATAGGGATGTTACAATGAGTGTCCAAGAAAGTGACCAATACCACTTGTGCTTTTTCGATCAAGTCTACATCTAGCAAAGTCGGCATCTGAGTAACCAAAAAGTTCAAAGGTACTTTCCTTAGGATACCATAGTCCCAAATTTGGAGTGCCAACAAGATATCTGAAAATACGTCTGACTACGGTGATGTATGACTCTTTAGGTGCGGATTGAAAACGTGCACACATACAAACACTAAACATTATATCGGGTCTACTAGCAGTAAGATAGAGTAAAGAATCGATCATACCTCAGTATTTTTTTTCATCTACTGGTTTACCTTGCTCATCTTTGTTAATTTTTATTGATGTGCTCATTGGATTTGTTGTAGGCTTTGATGATTTCATTTCAAACATTTTAAGTAGATCCTTGATATATTTTGTTTGATTTAAATGAATCCCATCCTTGGTTTGTTTAATTTGTAGACCGAGGAAGTAATTTAACTCCCCCATCATACTCATTTCGAATTCACCTTGCATATCTTTAGCAAATTACTCAATCTTTCATATCATGCTCTAGGAGCTTGTTTTAAGCCATATAAGGCTTTTGAAAGTTTGAAAACATGATCCGGGTATTTATGATTTTCAAAACCGGGAGGTTATTCAACATAAACTTCCTTCGAAATGTACCCATTTAAAAAAGCACTTTTAAAATCCATTTGATATAATTTAAAATCTTTAAAACATACAAAAGCAAGTAACATTCTAATAGCTTCAAGTCTAGCAACTGGTGCAAAAGTTTCATCAAAATCAATGCCTTCTTCTTGATTATAACCGTGAGCTACTAATCTAGCTTTATTTCTAGTAACAACTCCGGATTCAATCATTTTATTTCGAAAAACCCATTTTGTACCAATAACGGGATGATCCTTAGGTCGAGAGGTTAAAAACCAAACTTCATTCATTTCAAATTGATTTAATTCTTCTTGCATTGCTAAAATCCAATTTTTAACATTTTTAGCTTCTAAAAACGATTTTAGTTTAATTTGTGAAACAAAAGCTAAGTTACCACAAACATTTTTAATAGACGAACGAGCTCTTATACCTTCCGCCGCATCACCTATGATAAGGTCTTTGGGGTGGCCATAATCATACTTCTATTCTTTTGGTAGATTTGAGTCGTTTTCTAGAACAGCATATATTTCTTGAAGTTTCTCCATTGTCATTTCTTTTTCATGTTCGCATAATGGTTTTTCTTCATTTTCTTTTATGTAAATGCTCTCCATGCTTGGTTGATTTTCTGCAATATCATTACTTACAAGATTCTTGGAAATAATGTTGTTAGATTCAAGAAAAGCAGTATGCACAGATTCTTCAACAAGTAGAGTTCTTTTATTGAATACTCTATAAGCTTTACTGGAAATTAAATAACCAAGAAATATAGCTTCATTTGATTTAGCATCAAATTTTCCGAAGTTATCATTATTCTTATTCAATACAAAACATTAACAACCAAATGCACGCAAGTGACCACTATTAGGTTTTCTACATTTCCAAATTTTATAAATGGTTTTCTTAAGAATAGGTCTAATCATAGCTCGGTTTACAACATAGCATGCAGT
Organism: Camellia japonica; assembly: GCA_030407325.1. Taxonomy (NCBI): domain Eukaryota; kingdom Viridiplantae; phylum Streptophyta; class Magnoliopsida; order Ericales; family Theaceae; genus Camellia; species Camellia japonica. The sequence goes on along the minus strand of JAPPVO010000031.1, from coordinate 184,212,403 downwards.
GTTAACGACTTCCGTCCAAAAATATTTAGGCAAATTATTTTCACAAAGCATACTACGGGCCATTTCTTCAAGAGTTCTATTTTTTCTTTCAACCACACCGTTTTGTTGAGGAGTTCTAGGGGCAAAAAAATTATGATCAATTCCAAACTAATCACAAAACATAATAAAATCATCATTTTCAAATTCTCTACCATGATCACTTCTAATACTACAAATATTAAGATTTTTTTCATTTTGAATTCTTTTACAAAGTCTTGAGAAATTATAAAAAGCTTCATTTTTGTGTGCTAAAAATAATACCCATGTATATCTAGTATAATCATCAACACAAACAAGAGCATACGATTTTCCTCCTAAACTTAATGTTCTAGATGGTCTGAATAAATCAATATGCAAGAGTTGAAGTGGTTTAGTAATTGAAACGATATTTTTGGATTTAAAAGAAATTCTAGTTTGTTTTCCAAATTGACATGCATCGCAAAGTTTGTCTTTTTCAAAAATAATTTTTGGTAAACCAATGACTAACTCATTTTTTGAAAGTTTGGAAACTAAATCAAAATGAGCATGTCCTAAGCTTCTATGCCAAAGCCAACCATTATTATCTATAGCAGATAAACATTTAATATTAAAATGAGAAGACAAATCATGCAAATCAAACACATATACATTCTCATGTCCATAACTTACAAATAAAGTTTTGTTTTCTAGGGTGTTCTCAATAGTGCAATAAGTTTTCTAAAAAATAACTCTACAACCTTTATCACATAATTGACTAATGCTAAGCAAATTATGTTTTAAACCTTCAACAAGTAAAACATTTTCAAAAATAGGAGAAAGATTTTTACCAATACTTTCTACACCAATGATTTTACTCTTACTATTGTCGCCGAAAGTCACATATCCACCATCATTTGGTTGGAGTGTGGCGAACATAACTTTATTTCCAGTCATATGCCTCGAACATGCACTGTCAAGATACCATCTATCGTTACTGGATTTTGTCTTGAAATATACCTACAAAAATTTGATTTTTCTATTGGTACCCATATTTTCTTGGGTCCATAAAAGTTAGAATTTGACACTTTTCAAATGTCCTTAGGGATCCATATCTTTTCTATTTTAGTAAAAGGATTTCTTTTAACAGGACATGAAGGTGAAATATGACATTTTATACCACAAAAATGACATGTAAGATGAGAGTGACTAGAAGATGCATACACAAAACTATTTTTGACAGTTTTTACTTTTGAAAAAGGTTTATATCCAATTCCGGCTCTACCAAAAGTACGATTTTGATTTTTAAGAATTTTATCTAAAGTCTCTCTACCTTGAATGAATTTTGAAAGAGTATTTTTCAAGTCTTCAATATTTTCTTCCAAAACAATTTGCTCCTTTTTTAAAGACTCATTTTCTTTTTGCAATACAACTAATTTTTTTTTTTTTTTTTAGAAATTGCAGACTCTTTTCGAGTTAAAATCTCATTTTCCTTTTTTATTTTCATGGCTTCATTTTCTAAAGCATTTTTCTTCGAAGTTAAGGATTCATTTTCTTTTGATAAACTATGAAAAATCTAGAAACCCCCTAGATGTTGATTTGTGATTATGTAACAATTTTAAGCAGAATATAACAATCCCAATCAAACAATCAAGAGAAAGAGACACAAAGATTTTACGTGGAAAAACCACAATTGGACACTTTCCAATTGTGATTAAAAAACCACGGGCAACAGCCACAAGAACAATCCACTAAGAAGATTTAAAGGAATTACACAGGTATACTCTCAATTATCTAGCGAATCCACAACGCCTAATTGAACCAACCTCTATGTGCCTCTTCCAACCCTATCTTCAGCACGGAATTGTCTTTCTGATGAGCCACTCCGGATTCCACCAAAGCTTCAGGCTCGAATTCTTCAGAATTCACAACTGAAGAACAACTCTCTTTTGTGTATAACAAACAAATCTTTGATGTACTCTCTTTAAACCATGAGTTGAATACTCAATAAAACATCAAAGAAAAAATCAAAATATCCCCAGATATAAACCTTTAAGAACCAAAAAGAAGATCTGGAGGACTTCAATGAATTACTTAGTTTTGGGAGAAAACCAAGTATTTATAGAGAACCAAAAGTAATCCAAGATTGGGAAGAAAACAAACTCCTTGAGAAATCCGGATTCTGAGGCTCGCTCGAGCGAAGCGTTCCTGGCTCGAGCGAGGAGAGTAATTTTCATGATTTCTACTAGTGCCTTGGCTCAAGCGACGGATCCTTGGCTCGAGCGAGGAATACACTTCTTCAGGTTTTTGTATGGACGCAATCCTTGGCTCGAGCGAGCATTCCTTGGCTCGAGCGAGAAAGTCTTAGCTCGAGCGAGCACTCCTTGGCTCGAGCGAGCAACGGCTGATATGCAATTTTGAATGCAATTTTGAATTTTGCTTCAGCTCGACCCCCGTAATAATCAGCGAAGTGGCAATCTTGAAAGCATTAACATCACAAACTTCTCCGCAAAGCTCGATTCGGGTTGGATTCGCATCTAATAAACTCATAGCCTCACTGAAATAAAAATGCGAATAAAATTACAACTCAAAAGAGTTTTGTCAAACGGGATTGCCAAGAATAAAAACCTAACAAACTAGAAATTAATTTCTTTTAACAATTACTCTTCAAACTAAGTTTTATAAATTCAGTATGTAATTCATCAAAAACTTATTGTAATTCATCAAACGTAAAAGATTCTTTATTTACTACATCTTCGTTTCCAAGTGCCATTAAGCATAGGTTAGCAACCTCATTTTAGCAAACTTCGGTTTCTGAATCGCTTTCATCGCTATCTTCTCCCCATGCTGCAATCATGGCTTTCTTCTTGTCCTTCTTGAATTGTTTCTTAAGTTCCGAATATTCTGATTTGTAGTGTCCAGGTTTATTGCATTTGTAGCAGGTAACTTTAGATTTTTTGTGATTTTCTCCCCTTTGAAAATCCCTATTGTTGAAGTCTTTTCTGAAAAAATTTCGCACATCTTGTTTCTTTTTCACAAACCTTTTGAACTTCCTAGTGATGAATGTCATTTCCTCATCATCATTCGAATTATCTTCCTCATCCTCCTGATGTTTCGAGATGGATTTGAAGGCTATTCATTTCTTCTTGTTGTTGTCCTTCTTGCATTTTGAGCTCATCAGATAAGAGAGATCCCATTAACCCATCTAGACTTAACTTTGATAAATCCTTGGCTTCTGTAATGGCAATGACTTTTGTCTCCCAACTTTTTGGCAATGACCTAAGCACTTTTCTTACAATTTCTGCATTAGTATATATTTTGCCAAGAGAAGTTAAACCATTAACAATATCAGTAAAGCGAGTTAACATATGAGGAATAGTTTTATCAGGCTTCATTTTAAAGAGTTCATAATTATAGACTAGCAAACTGACTTTAGATTCTTTAACCTGTCGAACTCGTTGGCATCTAAGGCGCAGTACAACATGTTTGTGGCTTTGACATTAATTTGGGTCATTCTAGTATCTGATTCATTCCGCTCACCTTTAGATTTTGGTACCTTAAGGCCATTTACGGTTTTGGTAGAAATTTTTAGAACATTGCAAATAATTTTTCAGCATTCATAATCATTAAATTGAACATGTATGGTCATCCTAGTTTTTCCAATAACTAAAATTTATGCCGCTAAACAGTGGTAGCCTATTGGATGCTTGTCCCTCAGGTGAGGAATAACTAGGGGTTTCCATGATCTACTCTAAGATGGATAAGTCATACAAACTAGAGACTAGGCTCTAATACCAATTGTTATCTCTTGTAGGCAACCCAAGAAGGGGTAAATTGGGTTATCAAAAAATGTTACAATATTAAAAAATAATAAACACTATATTTAGAATTTTAACAAATAAAAAATAGAACAATAATTATCAATATAAAAGTAAGAGAGATAGGGAGAGAATCAAACACTGAGATTTATAGTAGTTCAGCACGCTGGGCCTACGTCTACTCCCCAAGGAACCTCCTTGAGAATTTCTTTACTATCAAAATAAATCAATACACCAGCAAGGCTTCACCAAGCTTGTAGATTTTGCACAAATCTTATTTTTATCTATTGAGCCTCACTTAACAATAAATTCTTCGCTCTTACAAAATTTCTTCACAAAATAATTAAATAAGGATAAGAGGTACTTCGACCCTCTTCACAATAATTCTCTCACAAAAAGTAGATATGAAAGTGTAAGAACAAAGACTACACTTTTAGATCTAAAAGTGAAATAGCAGAATACACTCAAAGTTTTGGAGTACACAGATTTTTTTTTTTCTTCAAGTTATTTATTTTTCTCTACACAAAACACTTCTATTTATACACAAAAATATAGCCATTGGAAGTAGGACGCTCCTTCCTGATGTCATGGATTACGTGGACACGCTCCTTGACAGAACAAAAAGCATCTACTTTGTTTTCAATAAATACAACATGTGGCACCCTTTTCTTTTGTCAAAAATTGTGGCTAGATATTTGAACAAACTTACTAACATGTGGATTTTGACCATTGTATATTTATATATATATATATATATATAAAGAATTGAGGTAAAAATAATGTGCCTGCAAAGTCCACATTTTCCTTTTTATAAAATTAATTTATATAGAAAATGTAGTCTCAGCATTTCAATTTCAAACTACAACATGTGAAATGTGTTGCAACTTTTCAACCTTTTCTTTTTATATTTATTAATATATATATATATATATATATAAGCAAAGGATATGAAAAATATACAGTACTGCTCTGCCATGCCACTTTATATTTTATATAAGATGCAATTCCCAGCTTTGCTAACTTTATATTATAATATATATTTACATAATATATTTAAAGTATGTAAAATAATTGCACATGATACCCATTATGTGGATATGTTCTACATATAAAAAGATGCAAAATAATTTTGAATTCGGTGCAATATGTATTAAAAAGATATAATACAATTTTACTCAAAAGAGACAATCACATCAAATTTGTCAAAAGATGAATAGTGATCAACTGAATTATTCAAAACATGAATAGTAAAATTTTCAAAATATTTTTATTTAAATAATATTTATAACAAATGTATCATACAATATATATTTTAAATAGATAATATTTTGTGTCAAATAATATAAAATATGTATGTTATTTACAAATTTTCAATTAATATTTGAGACATCATCAAAATTAAACAACATGATGAACAACCTTCATCACCAATCTTCGACATCATTTCTGATTCATCAAGTTCCATTACCGGTCCATCAAGATCCGTGACTGATCCACCAAGATCCATCGTCGATCTACAAAAATTCCTCACCGATCTACAAACATTCATCCCTTATCTTCTCCATTCTTTCCGATCATCAACATCATCGCCATCAACATGTTAAAATTATTTTTGCACTTTGTTATATTTTTTATATGGTTGTATGTGGTACAAACTCTCTTATATTTAACAACAATTGCTTCTACCTGGTATGAAAAAATTATTTTTATTTATATTTTCTCTTTTTATGCTAGTGCACTTGGTGTAGTTGTTTATGGCAGGATTTTAATGGCCCTTGGTTTTATAAATTCGTAATCTGTTTCTTACAATTTGTATAATTTTTAGCGCATTAATTTAAGGGGAGACTCATATTATGTAATATTTTAAAATTAAATAAATAAATAAATATATAAATATATATATATATATTAAGAGGGCATTTTTATATTCTATGCATAATTTTAAGGAGAGTTATCAACTTATTTTTTTTTACTCCTTATCTGCATTTTTTTTTATAACAAAGACAAACAATTTTTTTTAAAGGAGAAATGCTTGCAATTTTATTTTGGAAGAAGAAACTACTGATCGATTACATGTACGAGTTGAGAAGGCTTCACAGCTTTTTTGCGTTTCACTTCTCTCAACAACTTTTCATAAGCCTTCTTTACATGCCTCTCTCTATTTTCAACTTCTGTGAGTCTTGGCATTATAACCGTTACATAATATTGCGCCGCATTCTCCAACTGTGAATTTTTTCTTTCTAGCTCTCTCTTCTCCTGATGAATATTAGCCAGTTGTTGTTTTAACAAGCACACCTCGTCTCTCCATTGCTGATTTTCTTGTATTCTTACTTGTAATCGTCGAGCCATATTGGAAACCGCAGTCATCGCCTGTGTACTAAGAGTTATAGTGTTATTAATAGCATCGATATCATTTCGATTACCAAAAACAGTAAGACTCTCATTTACAGGAATACCATGTGACTGCACCATTGGTAACCTCTCATTTGCCTGCATTACAGGCACCTCATGCATGTCAAAACCATTGATGGCTAAGGTAAGGAATAACATGAATACACAAGAAGGTAAAAAAAAAATTTCTCTAACAACACTTGACGATTTCGTATATCTGCCTATCATCTTTGTCACTTTTTATATACTCCACCGATTCAATACTCTATGCATATCTACTCAAATCTCTTGTTTGTCAACATTTTCAGAGCCAGAGATGCTCCAAAATCCCCACAATGATCACGACAAGACATAAGGACCATTATTATATTTTTGGCATCTCATATTATTTTATCCAATGTGTTTGTTTCCTATCTCCATATTTTATTTTGATGATATCAAAGGGGGAGAAAAAAATATGATTTTGAATTACTATGCATGCATGTGCTTTAATTATATGTTGCAGAATTATCAAATATTTTGTTGATTTTAATTTTGTGTCAAAATACATACTTGTATTGCCATTATAAAAAATGAGGAGATTGTTAATCATGTTGTTTAATTTTGATGATGTCTAAAATATAAATTGAAAAATCGTAAATAATATACATATAAATATATTATTTGACACAAAATATTATCTGTTCAAAATTTAATTTGTATAATACATTAGTTATATAAATAAAAATATTTTGAAAATTTGACAATTCACTTTTTGAAAAATTTAGGTTATTCACTATTCATCTTTTGACAAATTTGATATTGATGGGTTGTCTTCTTTTGACAAAATTGATATACCCATATGGAGTGGTAGGTTATGTTTAGTTTAAAATCTCTACAACATATACAAAAAATTTTAAAAAGGTATATTTGTTCAGATTTATTATAAATATAACTTAAAGAGATTTTACTGTGTATACAAATATTTGATTAGAATATTATATATAATGCAAATAGAATACACCACGTGAGCAATTAGAATTTTTACACTACATTGATTATATCATATTACATATATGCATATTGGCATGTGGAAAGTCATACATAACATCATTTCCATTAGCTTTCCTTTTTGTCTTTTTAGTACAAATTTGACTAAAGCTTAAAAGTGCTCAAATTTGCAAGATTACGATTTTCCTTCTGCGTGATTTCTTTCACGTGGATTCAGCTAAAGTCTCAAGGAGCGTCTGTCTCTTCCAACGGATATATTTTTGTGTATAAATAGAAGTGTTTTGTGTGAAGAAAATTAAGAACTTCAAGAGAAAAATCTGTGTGCTCCAAAATTTTGAGTGTATTGTATTTCGCTCTTTCACTTTTAAATCTAAGTGTAGTCTTTATTCTTACACTTTCATATCTACTCTTTGTGAGAGAATTATTATAAAAGAGGTGTAGAGGGTCAGAAATTAAACCCCAAACTAAGAATGGACTCAAGCACTAAGATCGCCTTGAGAATGCGACCAGGGATAAGAAAGGAGCGTGGGCCAAAGCCTAAAGGAAGTGGGCCGAGGCAAGTCCGACCCACCAAGGCTCCAGATGGACTCAGCGAACACCTGCAGCGGTGAAGTTGCGGAGGGAACATGTGCAGCGGCAGAGTTGTTGAGGCACTCTGCCTCAGCGCCGCCATTCCTATTAACTTCGGTTCTGCTGCCAGTGAAGTTGCCGAGGGATCATGTGCAACAACAGAGTTGCTGAGGCACTTTTGTCTCAACGCCGCCATTCTAAGTATCTTTGGTGCCGCCGCCATTCCAAGTAATATCGGTGTCACGATCATCTGGAGTTGCCGAGGGAAAGAGAAGACCGAGGCAACTAAGTTGCTGAGGCAATACTTGTAGCGCTCAAGTTGCGGAGGCATTCTATCGGCGCCGCCATCTTTAATATCTTCAGTCATGCCGTCTGAACTTGCCGTGGGAAATGACTATTGCAGCAACTAAGTTGCAAGGGGAATATCTTGCCAAGGTGATAGCAGTCTTTGAGAGAGGCTTCCCTCTGCAAGCAGAGGCTAATGCCTGGCGCTGACAGCAAGCCCCAAGGCATTACTGGCCTAGGGCTGATAGCAGGCCCCACAGTTTATTTAACTTGGCACTGATAGCAGGCCTCAAGACTTGCTGGTTGGAGCTGATAGCAAGCCCAGAGGTACCAGTTTACCACGGCGATCTCGCGGAGATGGGAGCAAGGTAGCTCAAGCATAAGCGACTCCTTTTCTATTACTCGGGTCATGGACCTGCCTTGGTCGCACAGGCAGGACTAAGGAAGCCCCCTTAGGCTTAGTACTAAGGCACAACATGGTTGATAACAGGCTTAGCTGTGGCCTTCGCCTTGGGAAGCTGGGGAGTTTGTGGTTAGGTGGCTAAAGGTGGAGGCTTCGCTGAGGTGGATGCGAATGTAGTCGATAGCAGACTAACGGAGTTCTGAGAATGCATGTACTGGTCAAACAGAACCGAGAAGGCAGGTGCAGCGGCAAGGTTCAGCGCTGCAAGTGCACTTGCTGAGGTTCAAGTTGAGAAGGCAAGCACTCCCGCTGTAACTGCACTTGTTGAGGCTCAAAACGGAGTTGCAGCGCCAAACACTCTCGTCACAACTACACTTGCTGAAGCTCAAAAAAGGTAGTTACGGAGGCAAACAGATAGTACACAGCACATGCAGAGGGACACGTGGCACCTTCAGCCTGGTAGCTCAAGGCAGAATATTCAATGTGATCCTCTGGAACACATGTCTTCTCTCTATTTGGCCACTTGGTGTCCTCTTGGCACTAAGGAAAAGCCTATAAATAGGACCCATTTCCCAAGGTTCAACAAAAGGAATTTTGGAGATTTGGGGGAGATGCTGCCCAATTTGGTACTGCCATACACTTCTTCTTGAGCAACTTGCTTCACCCTCACTTAGCTACACACTCTCCAATTCCCAAATAGTTGCTGCTGTTCATTCTCAAGCCACTTCCACCATCAGTGGACCATTAGCATAGTTTTGCCTCTCTAATCACCTCTCTAACCTTGAACCCCCTTACATTTTTGGCGACTCCACTGGGGAGACTGCTTTGTTGATGGTTCATACCCGCAATGGCTTACATACTTCACTAGAAAAGATGGCAGAGGAAGAAGTTTAGCAACCTCCACGGCAGCAAGGCTTTTCCAATGGCGGAGCAGCACATACGGAGGACCGTGACCACAGTGTTGTGATTGAGGCAGTTCAGTCACTCCAGGATACGCAGAGGGAGATCCTGGCAGTTTTGCAAACTCTTACTGAGGCTATTGTGGCCATGGCTTCTAAACCAGCTCCAGTGCAAGCACCTCCGCCTGTAGCAGTCCCAAACCCAGCGCCTAACTTGTTCCCTGAGGTTCGGGCTCCAATCCAAGTGCCTCTGGTGGTACCTCAGGTGAATGGTACAACTGCCGGTTTAGCTACCCAGGAGCAGACTGGACCATTCCAACCCACTCACTTTGTTACTCTGGCCGATGTACAAGCTATGCTCGAGCAAGAGCGCAGCAAGAAACAACTGCTATCTCTCCCAGACCCAGATGTGAAGCCCCCATATTCTCAAGAGATATTGACCATGCCCTACCCAACTGGGTATACAGTGCTCAAGTTTATTAAGTTTGATGGGAAACAAGGCAATGCCAGAGAACACGTGGTCAGGTTCCTTGAAACTCTTGGTGTCCATGGCAGTGACCACTCTCTGCGCCTTCGGAAGTTCTCCAAATCACTTACTGAAAGAGCCTACAGTTGGTATGTGAACTTGGCTCTCAACTCAATCAAGAGTTGGGAGGAGATGGTGAACAAGTTCCACACGAAGTTCTTCCAAGTCTAGGAGAAAGTTACAACCCTCACACTTGGGCGAGACGTCCAAAAAGAAGGCGAAGATATACTGGACTATGTTAAGCGATTCCAAGACAAGGCGATTGACTGTCATGAACTAGTGGATGAAGCTCACTTAGTCAGCATATGTGTAGAGGGTACCATATGCGACTACAAGATTTTTTTGGTGAACCATAATCTGTCTACCTTTTCAGCCTTGATTGAGGCAGCTAGAAATCTCAATACCACTAGTCCTTTACACAGGTCTCGTGACAGCCACCGCTACTCCCGCAGTAGTAGAGTTTCTGCGGTAACCTCCACATGAGAGAGCCACTCGCAAGCAGAGTCTTCATCCTCTCGAAAGAGAAAGAGCTATGAAGACAGGAATCCATATCCCTACAACCTTGAGAATGTTAAGGCCTTGGTTAAAGAATGGGTCGCTGATGGTGAACTTACTTTACCTCCGGTTGATGTTACTCCAACCAAGAAGGACAAAGAAAGCCCAGATTACTGTGTTTATCACAGAACCACTAGACACCCTACCAGGGACTGTTGGACGTTAAAAAATATCTTCAAAAAGAAAGTTGACGTGAATGAGCTGAAGTTCAAAGATGCCGTCAATCGTGACGTATGAAAGGACCCTTATCCTAATCACAAGGAGAAGGGGAAGAATGTACACATGATCAGCTACCTTGGCCCTGTGCGCGATCAAGTGTACATGGCATCCTACTATGATGAGTTAGAAGAAATTGCAACTGGGCAGCTCCCTGAAATAGCACCTGCAGAGGCGAAATTCGTAGAGGATACTCATGCTCAAGCCTTGCAAAATTATATTAAGTTTCGCACCTTCTTTGACCAATTGGGGCTGAGCCAAGCCGCCAGGATGGAAGCAACAAAGGCTCTCATCAGCATCTCTGAAGTGCACCATGCTAAAGTTGCTGAGGCCAAGAAATATGTGCCTCGGCGCATCCAGGAAGATTATGGGGCCATTACCTTTTCAGAGGCAGACAGAGCATACCCATTTTGCCATAACCGTCCTCTTTTTGTCACAGCTTATATCACTAACGTGGAGTTCAAGCATGCTTTTCTCGATGGTGGGGTGTCTATAAACATCATTACTGCAGACACCTTCGCAAAGGCTGGCATCCTGGAGTCCAGAATGGTTCGCCAACCCATTACTGTAACCGATTTTGGTGGTGAGAAAAAGGTCACTAAGGGCCATGTTGTAGTGGACTTAGCAATTGGCGAGATTCGTTCCGCGACTAAATTCCATGTGATTGAAGCAGATACGAATTACCACATGATACTTGGCAGAGCTTGGATGCACAGATATGGGGTTATCCCATCCAGCTATCACCAATGTGTGAAGGTAAAATTAGGAAAACACACAGTTACCATAAATGTGTCTGAAAAGCCATTCGGAGTGGAAGAGGCACACTATTCAGATATAGTTTTCTTTACTGAGTTGTCAACGGATAAAACTCCAAGGACTGGTAAAATTGCCGAAGTGGGAAAACATTCGAGATGCAGAGGTTGCTCCAGAAAGTAGTGGACAGAAAAGGAGCAGTGGATCCACAAGTCCTCCGCCCAAAATTGTTAAGGTGCGCGAGGGCGGCAAGACAGTTTATTACCTATGACGGTCTTGGGAACCAGACTTCATACCTTGGGAGGAAGGCCCCGATACATAAATGTGATGGTGATGAGTCCTGAGAGGGGGTTGGTGGAAACGCTTGAGCCCGCCCCTGAATGCATGCAAGATAGACCTAAACCCCAGCAAGAGGAACTTGCTGAGGTCAACCTCAGTGACTCACCTGGGCAGAGCACGCCGGCGTTTGTCAGTAATACAATTGTCATGACCCAAACCCGTCCCTATGGATTAAGGTCATAACCGGCCAGTAATCAAGGGATTAACTGCGGCCTCAAACCAAATAAAACATATCTTATCAGAGTTGAGGGGCCAAAACGGAAGCAAACTTACAAATTGTCCATAGAACTGTGCTTACATGGTATAGCAAAATCGTTCCAAAGTGTTTCATAATAACTCACACATACTCATAGAGTTAATTTATAACCAGGAACTTTTAGTCATACAGTCGGCCAAACAAAACATATATACAAAGGTGATTCAATGTTTTCGCCAACAAAGCAAAAATATAACAAAAGAACAAAAAGAACGAAAACAAGTCTCGTGCGTGAGACGTATGGGCTGACTCCTCAAAACTTTGATTGTTTCCCACATACTTTACTGGGGCTGGGTTTGGACATTTCTCGACTCACCTACAGACACATGAATGAGAGTGAGCGAAAGCCCAGTGAATAATATCAAATAAAGAAGATACATTAATAGAATTTAAAACAAATACATCAGACGGCCTTAGGCCCAATTCATGTTTCTATCTAGTGCATCAGGCGATTACAGATCTAGGTGTATCAAACGGCCTTGGGCCCAATTCATTCATGTCCGACGGCCTTTGGCCCAATCATCCATGCCCAACGGCCTTTGGCCCAATTTTTCATGTCAAACGGCATTTGGCCCAATCGCTCATGTCAAATGGCCTTTGGCCTAATCATTCGTGTCAAACGGCCTTTGGGCCAATCGTTCATGTCAAACGGCCTTTGGCCCAATCGTTCATGTCAAATGGCCTTTGGCCCAACCATTCATGTCAAACGGCCTTTGGCCCAATCGTTCATGTTAAACGACCTTTGGCCCAATCATTTATGTCAAACGTATGTTTGTCCACAATTCAAATTAACAAACTTATGAACTCAAACAAGAGTAAGCAGTTGGACAAACAGTGTACTTCAAAATATCTTTACTAAGATATTACCACAGTGTTCTGCCGGTGGATTTGTCCTCGTGCTTGACCCTACACAATATAGAACACATATTGGGTCAAAAGCTATTCAGTTTGTTCCTAACTTATACATTCCTCTTAGGCTTCTTTCTTATCTTCTTGATTCATTTACAACGCTCAATGTATGCGTAAAAGTGCTTAGAAATAAAAGGGAACAGAAAATGAAGCACAAAGCAACTTTCCAAAATTTCTGAAATAGGGATCCCCGCTCAAGCGCAGCTTACGCCGCTCGAGCGGACCCCCTATGTCTGCAAAAGTACTAGTTGCCTCATTTTTGCGCTCGAGCATGACTTTGGACGCTCGAGCTGAGAGTCGAAACATGTGACTTACGTTCGAACATGACTTTCCCAGCTCGAGCAGATATCAATGTCTGCAAAAGTTCTGGGAACTAACATTTCACGCTCAAGCGGCGGTTCCCCCGCTCGAGCGGACATGCCGAATTCTAGAATTTCCAGAATTGTTCTTGAAGCTCAAGCTTGACATCCAAAGGCCCAAAACTCGAATTTTGGGCACCAAAACATGGGGAATCAATACACAACATGAGAGCATAGGAGATTTGAGACCAATTGTTCAAAACTATTGTCCAATTCTAAATCATCTCAACAAAACACATAGCTTCATGATTAACTCCAATATACAAATAACCAAACTCCATAACTTCATGAATTGAACATGCATGTGCAATGTGGACTCCAATACCATTTCAAATGGCACAAATGATGTTTATACTCATGAAACTCAACAAAATCATGCTTGCATGTATGATCCAACTCTCAATTTTTCAAATTATTCAACATTTCTCTTGTATGGTCAAAATCCATGCATTCAAACTTCATACAAGCCTCATATCTCCATGGATCATTCACGCATGTCAATTCTTGACTTTATCTCCATTTCAAATGATACAAATGATACTTATAATCATGAAACTCATGAAAATCATGCATGCATGTGAGATTTGGTGCTCAATTCTTCTTGTTCAACATGATTCATGTTTGAATGTATAAAATCATGGCAATTATGCACATGCATGTACATACAAGCTCCAAATTCATCAATTTCAACTCAAATTATGTTCTTGATTACCATCTAACTTGAATCCACAAAATTACAAACTCAAACTCATGAATTTACTCACCTAAGAGCTCCAATCTTCACAAATGTAGTTAAATCTTGAGTGTAGCTTCTAATTTCATAAACTTTGGGCCAAAATACACAATTCTTTCTCTTTCTCTCTCTAGAACCAGCCCCCTCTCTCTCTCTAGAGTGTGATTTTCATATTTGAGCTCAAAAAGAATGAGGTTATGTGTAATAGGGCCCCTTATATAAGCTTTCTTAATCATATTTGATTAGGATTAAATAATGGTGCTAATTCAATCAGTTTAAACTAATTAATTCATTCCGAATCAGTTTTCAATTAAATTTCACCATAGGCACTAAAAATTACACTTATCACAATGGCATAATCAATTTCAGTTTCTGACGCCTCTAAGGCCTTCAATTTTCAGTTTATAATAATAAGTTGAATAGATTTTCCTATGGTGAACAGATATAAAGCCAAAACCACAACAGTCATATAAATGGCACCCAAAATCATATTAAACACATAATTACAATCATAATTAAGATTAATTAGCATATTACGGAACAGGGTTATCACAACAATGGCTCCAACAGCTAAGGCATAATTGATAACACTACTAAAGCAATATAGTGATGTCTTTGCTTGGACATATGATGAGATGTCTGGTCTTGATCCATCCCTCGTCACTCATCATCTGGACACTTTTCCCAACTCTAAACCGATAAAGCAGCCCGTTCGAAAGTATCACCCTGATCTTGAAGCAAAGATTAAAACAGAGGTAGAAAAGTTATGGAAGGCCAAGTTCATTGAGCCTATACAATATCCAACTTGGCTAGCAAATATTGCAGAAGAAGAATGGCTAGATCCGGGTCTGCGTTGACTTTCGTGACCTGAATAAGGCTTGCCCGAAAGATGAGTTTCCATTACCCCATGTCGATACACTTATTGATTCCACTGCAGGCCATCAGATGTTCTCTTTCATGGATGGGTTCAATGGTTATAACCAGATCAAAATGGCACCAGAAGATATAGAAAAGACAGCCTTCAGAATGTCCTTGGGAAATTTTTTTTATACGGTGATGCCCTTCAGTTTGAAAAACGCGGGGGCAACCTACCAACGGGCTATGACTGCAGTGTTCCATGACATGTTGCACCACGAAGTGAAGTATATTTGGATGATTTGGTGGTCAAGTCTACTAAGGCAAACCGCCACCTCTGCGACTTGGAAAAGGTTTTTCAGTGCTGCTGCAAATTCTGCCTCAAGATGAACCCTCTCAAGTGTGCCTTTGGAGTTACCACTAGCAAGTTCCTTGGCTTCTTTGTACACCAGTGGGATTGAAGTAGATGGGGACAAGATCAAGTCAATCATGGAGATGCCTTCGCCACATTCTCAAAAAGCTCTAGAGAAATTCCTAGGCAAAGTGTCATACCTCAGGCGGTTTATTCCAGCTCTTCCTGAGATAACCTTCCCCTTTGGGACACTACTGAAAGGGAACCACAAGTTTGAATGGTTGCAAGAACACCAACAGGCATTTGATATGGTGAAGCAAGCACTTACCTCCCCACTTACAATGATTGCCCCATAGCCTGAAAAGCCTCTGCTACTATACCTGACCTCTACTCCGCGGTCTATGGGAGCCCTACTTGTCCAAGACATAGATGGCATTACAAGCCAGTCTATTACATCAGTCGCAAAGTCAATGGTGCCGAATCGCGATATACCCCAATTGAGAGGCATTGTCTAGCCTTAATCTTCACAGCGCAGAAGTTGCGCCATTACTTTTTGGTACACCCGATCCAGGTTGTGACTCGGAGTGATCCAGTTCGCTACTTGCTGAGCAAGCCCGCTCTGACTGGGAGAATGACAAGATGGCTCTTGACTCTAGCAGAATATGATATCACTTGTGTTACTCCCAAGGCCATCAAGAGCCAAGCGCTTGCAGACTTACTGGCCCAGTTCCCATCCAATGAACATGAACCTGCAGAGGTATCCTCACCAGGTGAGGTTCATGTATCAGCAGTTGCAGTTGAGACATATTGGGACCTAAAATTTGATGGAGCCTCCGAAGCTGGGAAAGGTGGAGCTGGCATAACACTAACTAGTCAAGAATGAGGGAAGTTCCATCTGTCATATAAGCTTGACTTTGAATGTTCAAACAACGAGGCTGAATATGAAGCGTCAATACTGGGTCTGATAACTGCCCGAAAGAAGGGCATCCGCAAGTTAAAAATCTGGGGTGACTCCAAGTTAGTTGTCAAGCAAACGATGGGTGATTTTGCCTTGAAGGAGCCTCTGTTGGCCCCATATCGCACTGTAGTTCAAAGGTTGCTCACTCAGTTTGATGATGTCCAAATCCAGCATACCCCTCGAACACATAACCGTTTTTCCGATGCCTTGGCTACACTGGGGACAAAGGTGGAGATACCAGATGATAGTATAGCCATCGTCATCGAGAAAAGGACAACACCAGCGGTGCTAACTGAAGAACATGCAGAGGAAGATGCTGAGGGGTGGAAAACAGATATAATCCAGCAGTTGAAAACTAGCCAGGGAGCAATCAACCAGCATAACTTGCACCATTTCTGCTCCTCAGAAGAGAGTTGCATTTTCGCAGTCCCAACAACTTGCTGGCAAGGTGCGTCGGTAGGCAAGAAGCAACTGACAAACTTAAGCAGATCCATGCTAAGTCTTGTGGAGATGGAGATATCAATCTATACCGACAGATACAGAGGCAAGGGTACTACTGGCCAGAGATGGAAAAAGAAAGTATTGAATTAGAGGCAATGTGCAAAATGTCAGTCCCATTCTAAGGAAGAGAAAGCCCATTTCTTAAGCAGTGAAGAATGGAGGCAGCCATATATCGACTACCTTGGGAATGGCACACTGCTTGAGAACAAAGCCGATGCAATCAGAGTCAAGAGGCGAGCCCTCCACTTCTTCCTTGACCAAGGCAAGTTGTACCAAAGAAGCTTCGAAGGGGAACCTTTAGCGTGCTTATCAAAAGATGAGGCAAACGAGGTGCTGAGGGAAGCCCATAAGACAGAGCATCAAGGAGGACAGCGGTTATATGGACATCTTATTCACCTCAGCTACTACTGGCCAACAATGGAAGAAGATGCTAAAAACTTTGTGAGGAGATGCCAGTCCTGTTAGAAGTTTGGGAATTTGATACATGCACCGGCAGTTGAACTACACAACATCAAGACTCCTTATCCGTTCCATACTTGGGCATTTGACTTGGTAAGTCCTATAGCAGCAGTCCAAAGGATATAGATGGATACTTGCAACAACCGAAGTTAGCACCAAGTGGGTAGAGGCTATACCAATAAGGAAGGCAGATGGGGCAAGGGTAGCCAACTTCATCAGTGAGAACATAATCTGCAGGTTTGGCATACCCAAAGTGACGTTGTCTGACAATGGAACTCTTTTGTAAATCGCCATGTGGGAAGACTGCTGGATGCCTACCAAATTAAGCATCATAAGTCTAGTCCATACTATCCCCAAGGGAACGGACAGGCTGAGGCGACCAACAAAACCCTCATCCGAATACTAAGTAAAATGATAGATAAAGCAGGGGGCACATGGTCTGAACAACTCCCCGTAGCACTCTGGGCGTATAGAACGTCAAAGAGGAAGCCAACTCAGGCAACCCATTTTCCCTAGTATACAGGTCCGAAGTTGTGTTACCAATTGAGTTGGCAGTACCCTCAGCAAGAATGGCTATGTCAGCACACTTAGTTCCAGACAGCAGGAACAACGACATAGAGGCAGTTGAAAAAGAAGAGATCGGGCCTCACGGGCAATGGAAAAGTATCATCAATCCATAGCCCATGCCTACAATCAATCTGTTCAATACAGAAAGTTCAAAGAAGGGGACTTAGTATGGAAAACTATGCAATCATGAGGGGGCAGCCAATTCCCAAGTTCTCACCCAGATGGAAAGGCCCCTACAAAGCTGCTGAGGCAAGCAGCAACGGGTACTACAAGTTGACAAGAGTAGATGATGGATTCAGAACTGGCCCTGTCAACGCCAAGTATGTCAAAGAATATTTTCCTTAATTTCTTTTGAAAGAGTTGTAAGTTTCTTTGTTAATACTTCCAAAGCAAAGTGTAAAGAAAGGGTCGTACACTTAGTAAACCTATTACTTTCATGTACACTTAGTGTAAGGAAAGTTTTCCATACTTAGTGAAAGTTTATCCTTGTAAAAGCTTAGTCGTAATGAAATTTTACACTTGTAAAGAGCTTGCCTTATCTTCAAAAGCTATGTGAAAGCAATATAAGGAAAGCAATGAAATGAAACTCAAAAGTATTACCAAGCATCCATACTTTTCATTAAAGTCAAACTTCCAGAACATGATTACAGTGTTTGAAAAAGAAGTTATGACAGAGAAAAAAAAAGGCGCACCAAGTGCGATGTAACAACAAAATAAAGAAAAACGGAAGAAATCATAACAAAGTCACAAAGCTACATCAAATCAAACCCTTCAAGAGGGAGTCCGTCTGAGTCATATCTTGAGGCAACTGGGCAGCCAATGCAAAGTCTTTCTCTTTGAACCGAGCCAGGTTCTGCTGGTGCTGCTCCAGGGCACCCTCACACTCCTTAATAGTTTCCTCTAGGGATGCGATAATCGTCACATTGTCGGCATGCTCGAGGACCTGTCAACCGTATGGAGCTGGCCCTCATCCATGATAGATTAAAACCACTCCTCTCAAAGCCGCTCAGATTGGCCTTGGCACTCTCCACGAATTTGTTAGGAGTGGTCAAGATCTGCTTGGTAGCAAGATCACGAATGAAGCCAGCAAGTAACTTTAGCAGTGCTGTCTGAACTATTGACCCAGGGACATTAAAGGCGGTAAAAGTGTCCGGATGCAGAGTTTGGATATGAGTAAGGGTTGGAGCAGCTTCGAAAGAAACCCAGTAACTCATGAAGGATACTTTCTCTGAGGGCCGGGGGAACTCTCTTACACCACCGCCAGCTCCAATCACTAGAAGGAGACTAGTGGAGCGACCGAAGGTTTGAGGGCGACGTACTTCCTGAAGAAGACTATTCCGTGGCAACGGAGTGGGTAGACGCTGGTTGCCAACCAAGCGAACTGGCCTCGCGAGAAAGGCCAAAACTGCATGCACCATCGCGTCGCTCCAAATAGAGGTCGTTCATCTGATAATCTCCAACATTCAGATCCGGAACCACAGTGGTATCCATCCCAGTATAAAAATCACGGGACATCCCAAGATCAGCTGGCACCTCTAGAAAATGAGTGGGGTACAAGTCTCCCAGTTGTTCAGAGGTCACCGAAGCAACTGGATCAGAAACCCCAGCAGCAATAGTAACAATGTGGGCGGCTAAAGTGCCAGCTACCTCTGCAAGTCTGTCCAAGTTCAGAGGGGTCACAGCAGGGACAACAGCAGCAATCGTTACACCTGCGCTCTCTTCAACCACTTGAATGTCTGGAAGTGAAGCTTGCTGAATTAGCGGGGACTCAGTAGATTGGGAGGAACAGCCAAATGTAGCTCTAAGGGTAGGTGGTACAACTTCCAGCGGCTCACTCATACCGCAATCTTCTCTAGGGGTCTCAGGTACAAAGTTACCCCCGCCAACAGCAGAACGGCCGGAGTGCATAGAGTCAGAAGGATGCGAAAGCTCTAAACCCTTAGCAGCTATATCACCCACTGCAACCTCCATAACAGGGGAGACTTGCACATTGTCTGCGGCCTCCATAACGGGCTCTCCCTCGGCCTCAACGGTCGGCTCACCTCCCACAGTTGGTTCCTCTTCAACGTCTGGAAGAACTGTCCCGCGAGTCTTGAACCGTCTCACCCTAGTAGCAATAGGGAGGTTGTCATCGTCGTCTGAGTCTGAAGAAATGCCAATGGCAGTAAAAGAACCCCCTGGACCGGAGGGCACTATGCTCCGTGGTCCCTAAAAAGAAGAAGAAGGTCATGTGGTTATTAAAGTAAACATGATAAGTACAAGGAAATAATACAAAATACTTGTCTAAGTATGGATACCTTTCGGAGCCCTTTCCTGCTGGGCGAGGCATGTGCCTCAAGAACCGACGCCGCTGCTGCTTGGGCTGCCCTCAGCCTGGAACGGGTCATGTGAACTGGTACACCCACTTCGGAGAGAGCAATCTATAAGGGTTGAACAGACATTGCCCCAGACAGGTGAGGCTTTTCCACAATGGGCTGGGATAGAAGCTTAAAGCGACAGAATATGCTGGATTGTTTCCCTCGACCAGAAGGCAAACGAATGGATAGGTCAGGCTGCGGGATAGGTTCCATTGCTGGGACGACCGGGGCACTATTGCAAAAATTGAAGAAGGAACTGGGATTGCGATGCTAGCATAGCCTATTGTCGGGAGTACAAGTGCCCTCTCTCCCTAGTGAAGAAGCTCTATAACTCCTAGGCCTTCCACAAGTAGAGCAGTGTAGTCGCGAGTAAATCGTTGAAAACTCCGGTGGAAATCAGTCTGAGGCGGGGGAGCATATGGGACGCCCTGATCTATCCCGAATTGCATGAGGACCCTGTCCGGTCGATAGACGACACTGGACAAGCCTTCTTTATTCCACACGGGCAGAAATCTAGGGCGAATCATGGCGACAATAAGGAGAGAATTAGCCTGGATATTGTCGAGAGAAAAATCAACGTAGCAGGACTCTGAAAAATAAAATGGGACAATAGAAATGCCTGGGAGGGGCTGAGTGAAAGGGCGGAAGACGTACTCCTCCATATGGTCAACATAGTCTGAAAATGGCCTGTTGGTGCCAAGGCCAGACCACCGAGAAATGTGAGGGAGAGACTGGCGCACTTGTCTCGTGACAAGATGACCCTCTGTATCTAGGGCAGGGTAGCCCTCTGTATCAAAGACTTCATCAGTAAAGAAGGGCTCGTGTTCCTTAGGGGTAGGGCCCATGGTAGGAAATCTCTCATAAAAAAAGACAGTCAGGAACTGGACATGCACAAAGCTCCACACGTCATAGCGGCCCATGGATCGCTCCATGTCCGACTGGATGAGGTTAAGACGAAAATATAAGTTACCCAAAAAGAGGGGAGCCAGAGGAATTTGGTTACCGCTGCAAAGCTTTACAACTAAGGGAAATACCAGGGATTGATGCTTTCGGCAGTGTTACTAGGTAGGACGAAGAATGAGATAAAGTAGCTGATGAACGCCGCTAAGTACAAGTTACCTAAGTAGCCCGGACCAACTACGGAGTCACGGCTCTCCTCAGTAATGTCCCCTACGACTGGTTGCAAGTCCTTAAAGAAATGCTTCAGCCAAGAAAGATAGGTAGTCTTATCTCTTTTGGGCCTCTCCTGGAGCAGTTCCCCGGTTCTAAGATCATACCAAGAACCAAACTTTTGCGCCTCCCGAAAGGCGGTCTGAAGAGCGGTGACAGCGACTTGCTCTGCAGGAGTCATAGACTCTGGGTCAAACGGGAGATCTCCACGGGTGCTGAGACGCAAGAGGACGGCAACATCTTCTAGGGTCGGGGTTATCTCTTCCCATGCCAAGGCAAAAGTGTGGGTGTCACAACTCCAACAGGAGACAATCATATCAGTGTTGGTCTGCACTTTATGCATTGATAACTCTCTCGAGATCAAAATGGCATTGAAAAGACGAACATCACGCAGACGCTGCTCGAAGCCGCCATCCGCCATGACGTCATCGACCCAAAAGAACTAATCTATTAGAGGGCCTGAATGAGTACAATAGTAGATGTAAGAATATGGAAAGTCGCCACGCTCCACACGAAACCGCAGCACAGAAACCAGGTTCACCATGTCGGCGTCCTCCAAGGTGGCCTCTCCAAAAGGAAGTAGAGGCTCCTCTAGAGAAGGGTGTCAGGAACAAAGGAATCAACCGCCTTTCAGAAGGGGTCGACCAACCCTCCGAAGTAAGAGGCCCACCTCTACTCAGTAGGGGGTGGGGCAGCCCTATCAACAAGAAACCTCGTGCTGGCCATGAAAGGGAGTAAAGAAAGTCAAAAAGCTTTGGAAAGAAGAGACAAAGGAGAAAAAAAGACAAAGGAGATAGAAAGGTGTGTTGGAAAGAAGTGGGGGACCGATGGACCCAAGGGCATTATTTATAAAGAAAATCAGCAAAGGGCGCTAGCACACTGCCCTAGGTCCATTATGACTGGCAGTCAAAAAGTTACCTTTTTAGAGCCGACGCAACTTTTGACCCAACCGACGCAACCCTTGGACTGCCCGCTGACGTCAAGCATGCGCGGGAAACAGGGAGCGTGTCTCCCACGCACGCAGGGGGCAAAATAAGGGTCAAAAATTAAACCCCAAACTAAGAATGGACTCAAGCACTAAGATCGCCCTAAGAAGGCGACCAAGGATAAGAAAGGAGCGTGGGCCAAAGCCCAAAGCAAGTGGGCCAACAAGTGGGCCGAGGCAGGTCCGACCCACCAAGGCTCCAGATGGACTCAGCGAGAAAAAATGCCCAAGTCAAGTTGTAGAGGCAACACCTGCAACGGTGAAGTTGCGGAGGAAACATGTGCAGCGGCAGAGCTGCTGAAGCACTCTGCCTCAGCACCGCTATTCCTATTAACTTCGGTTCCGCCACCAGTGAAGTTGTCAAGGGATCATGTGCAGCGATAGAGTTGCTAAGACACTTTTGTCTCAGCGGCGGCACCCGCCATTCTAAGTATCTTCGGTGCCGCCGCCATTCCAAGTAATGTCAGTGTCACGATCATCTAAAGTTGCCGAGGGAAAGAGAAGACCGAGGCAACTAAGTTGCTGAGGCAATACTTGCTGCGCCCAAGTTGTGGAGGCATTCTGTCGATGCCGCCATCTTTAATATCTTCGATCATGCCGTCTGAACTTGCCGCGGGAAATGACTATCGCAGCAACTAAGTTGCAAGGGGAATATCTTGACAAGGTGATAGCAATCTTTGAGAAGGCTTCCCTCTGCAAGCAGAGGCTAATGCCTAGCGCTGACAGCAGGCCCCAAGGCATTACTGGCCTAGGGCTGATAGAAGGCCCCACAGTTCATTTAACTTGGTGCTGATAGCAGGCCCCAAGACTTGCTGGTTGGAGCTGATAGCAGGCCTAGAGGTACCAGTTTACCGCAACGATCCCGCGAAGATGGGAGCAGGGTAACCCGAGCATAGAGGACTCCCTTTCTATTACCCGGTCATGGACCTGCCTTGGTCGCACAGGCAGGACTAAGGAAGCCCCCTTAGGCTTGGTACTAAGGCACAGCATAGTTGATAATTGGCTTAGCTGTGGCCTTCGCCTTAGGAAGCTGGGGTGTTTGTGGTTAAGTGGCTAAGGGTGGAGGCTTCGCTGAGGTGGATGCGAATGTAGTCGATAGCAGACTAACGGAGTCCTGAGAATGCATGTACTGGTCAAACAGAACCGAGAAGGCAGGTGCAGCGGCAAGGTTTAGCACTGCAAGTGCACTTGCTGAGGCTCAAAAGGAAGTTGCAGCGCCAAACACTCCCGTCACAACTACACTTACTGAAGCTCAAAAAAGGTAGTTGCGAAGGCAAACAGATAGTACACAGCACATGCAGAGGGACACGTGGCACCTTCAGCCTGGTAGCTCAAGGCAGAATATTCCATGTGATCCTCTAGGACACATGTCTTTTCTCTATTTGGCCACTTGGTGTCCTCTTGGCACCAAGAAAAAGCCTATAAATAGGACCCATTTCCCAATGTTCAACAAGAGGAATTTTGGGGATTTGGGAGAGATGCTGCCCAATTTGGTACTGCCATACACTTCTTCTTGAGCCACTTGCTTCACCCTCACCTAGCTACACACTCTCCAATTCCCAGATAGTTGTTGTTGTTCATTCTCAAGCCACTTCCACCATCAGTGGACCATTAGCATAGTTTTGCTCTCTCTCTAATCTTGAACCCCCCCTACAAGAGGGTTGAAGTACCTCTTATCCTTATTTACTATTTTGTGAAGGAATTTTGTAAGACTGAGGAATTTATTGTTGAGTGAGGCTCAGTAAATAAAAATAAGACCTGTGCAAAATCCACAAGCTTGGTGAAGCCTTGGTAGTATATGATTCATTTTGACAGTAAAGAAATTCTCAAGGAGGTTCTTTAGGGAGTGGACGTAGGTCCGGCGTGCCGAACCACTATAAATCTCAGTGTTTGATTTTCTCTCCCTATCTCCCTTACTTTTATATTGATAATTATTGTTCTGTTTATTATTTGTTAAAATTCTGAATATTGTGTTTATTATTTTTTTAATATTGTAAATTTTTTTAATAACTCAATTCACCCCCTCTTGGGTTGCCTATCTAGGATAACAATACGAGTGTTGATGACCATTTTCTAATGATTTTCTGGCAAAGTGAAATTTTAGCAAGTTAGTATAGTGAAATTTTCCAACGACCATTTCTAGTGAGTCAATTGGAATTCCATTGTGTTGACTTGCCTTTGATCAGAGAAATTTCACTAAGTTTTTGTCTAAATTAGTGAAATTTTGCTATTTTCAAAATTGAGAAATTTTCAACTAATGATATAAATAAAAAGAAAGAAATCAGAGAGAGAATACTGAGAATAAAGTGACAACAGAGAGAGAGAGAGAGAGAGAAGGGGGGAACAAAATTGGACCAATGGTCAAGGAGAAACGAAAGATAGTGGAGTTGACGGATGAAGCATGAATGCTAGTGGTGGAAGTTCAAATAGTGAAGTATGAATGCTAGTGCTAGAAGTACGAACGATGGTTGCGAACGCCGATCTAAATCTATATAAGAAAAAAGCGATCAAGCATCAAAGACTGAGAGATCAGTGATAGCAACGACCAATGACAAAATAGTAATAAAAATAACAATATATAACAAATCTTATGTTAATCTCATGCAATTAGGCTTTCAAATATCGGGTCTACTTGAGACGAATGACAATTGTTTACGTCGTTAGTTTATTTTATTTTATTACAACACGTACTAGCCAAGGGTGATTAGAAATCCAAGTTAATTCGAAACCTTGGAATCTAATCAATTTAATTAATCAAAAGCATAATATTGATGTACTTTTTATTTTTACAAAAAAATTAGTTTAATTAGTCATCAATAAGCATGTTAATTTAAGGGGACTTACATATAGGTTCTGCTAAGTAAACTTATTATCCAATATGTCCTATGATAATTAATGTCATGTTTCATCATATACTATTAAAAAATGCTATTAATTGTTAATTTTCAACGACAATTTAAAAATTTTGACACAAAAAATGTTACTAATTATAAGTTTTAGCGACAGTTTAAAAAATGGTCATAAAAAAGTTACTAATTTTCAACTTTCAGCGACAGTTTGAAAAAATTGTCACAGAAAAATGTCACTAATTGTAAGTTTTAGCTACAATTTATAAAAATTGTGCCAAAAAAGTCACTAATTGTCAATTTTTAGCGACATATGTAAAAAATTGTTATAAAAAATTATTTTAGCAACAATTGTGCTAAAACTTATTTTTAATAGAACTTAATGGAAATTAAGTCCAACTATTCTGACATATTGGTAGTTTACCCATTAACAACTTAGCGTATTTTATTTTATAAAATGAACTGTTTTAGTTTTAAATCATATTTATCATCAGTTTTATAAAACAAAACATGATTAGTTAGATGCCGTTTGGTAACACTTACGTTTTTAGTTTTCTGTTTATATTTACAAAAATTTTAAAAACTCAAATAAAAACTTGTTTGGTAAAATTTTTGATTTATAAATCAGTGGTTTCAGTTTATAAATTTGGCCAAAAAATGAAAACACAAAAAATGTGTTTCCGTTTTGAGTTTTGAGTTTTTTTTTTTTTTTTTACCACCCAACACTAGCCACCATCCGCCACTATTTTCCACCACCGTCTTCCGCCACCACCACCCACCATCCACCCCTACCACCACCACTCACCACCCACCTGCCACCACCACCCGCCACCACCGCCCACCACCCATTCGCCACCACCACCCACCCCTCGCCACCACCACCGCCACCACCACCCACCACCGCCACCACTACCCACCAGCCACCCCGCCCACCACCCACTCGCCACCACCACCCACCCCTCGCCACCACCACCACCTACCATCCACCCGCCGCCACCCACCACCCGTCACTACCATCCACCGCATGCCACCATTACCCGCCACCTACTTGCCACCACCACTCACCAGCCACCCACCACCTGTCACCACCAGCCACCCACCACTACCACCCACTACTACCACCACCACCACCACCACCACCACACACCCGACACCCACCTGCCACCACCACCCACTGGCTACCACCTACCACCCGCCACCGTCACCCACCCACCACCACCACCACAACCCGCCACCTACCCGCCACCACCCACTACCACCCGCCATCCGCCACTCACCTGCCACCAACCCGCCACCACCACCACCACCACTAACTCGCTACCACCCGCCACCGTCACCGTCACCCACCCACCACCACCAATACCCGCCACCACCACCACCCACCGCATCACCGACCACCACCCGCCATTCGCCACCCACCTGCCACCATCACCCACCACCTGCCACCACCACCACCACCACCACCACCACCCACTCGCTACCACCGACCACCCGCCACCGTCACCCACCCATCCACCACCACCACCCACCCGCCACCACCAGCTACCCACCACCCACCGACACCACTTTCCACCACTGTCTTCCGTCGCCACTTGCCACCACTTGCCATTTCTCACTCTTTTTAAAATTTTTTAAACATTTTGTCAATTACCAAACGCGTTTGTAGTTTATGTTTTTCTAAAAATAAACAAAAACCAGTTTATAAAATTTTTGTAAATATAAACTGAAAACTTAAATGTTACCAAACACACCCTTAGTGTGTCTATCGATTTCCAATGAAACTAAATTTTTCCATAGATGTTTTTCACTTCAAGACTTACGAGATGAACAGTTCAAATCACCATCGTACGACTCCACAAGACCCACAAAACAAAGTCTGCAAAGTTATGCAAAAAATAAAGTCTTGAAGGGAGTTGCACTCTCTCTCTCTTTTTCTCTCTCAAATATTGAGCAGTTATTTACCTTCATCGCTAGGAAAAGGGTCCAAATTTGTTAAAATTGAAAACTTCAAGTACATGGTGAAGTTGGCCCAATTATGGAACTTAGATTCACTTTTATATTCTAAACCTATTATTTCATATAACCATTTAAGAAAATTATTACCAAGGTCAAACATCAATACTTCATCACCAAAAGAATTAAACAACTATAAAGCAGCATGGCCTTGCATTAGTTCTCTTCAACACGCCCAACTTTCTCTATTCTCAAAAGCACCACTTCTCATGTCTTCCTCATTTCATTCTCAAAAGCACCACTTCTCATGTCTTCTCATGTCTTCTCAAAAGCACCACCTCAAGGTCAAACATCAATACTTCATCGGAGTAAAATCTATCAAGATCAATGGAAAAATTGTACCACTAAACACAAACTTGCTAACCACACACAATAAAGGCCATGGTGGAACCAAGATCAGCATAGTCAATCCATACACAATCTTGGAGACTTCAATTTACAATATCACTGAATTCTTCATCAATGAGCTCTTTAAAGTCCCTAGAGTGGCGACAGTGGCTCCTTTCAGGGTGTGTTTCAACTCCAAGAACATTGGAAGCACACGGGTTGGGCCGGTTATGAATACCAATGATATTGTGTTGCAGAGGAAGAGTGTGTTCTAGAGGATCTTTGGTACAAACTCGATGGTGCAAGTGAGTGATGATATTTTGTGTCAAGGGTTTGTGGATGGTAGTCCAAACCCTAGGACTTTTATTGTGATTAGAGGGCACCAACTTAAGGACAATCTTCTACAATTTGATAGTGCAAAATCAAGGCTAGGGTTTAGCCCAACGAGTGATTATTGGGTATTCCAGAAGCACAACCACAAGGTACTCTATGGTGTTATAATTATTGAAGAATGTGGGGCATTATAATTTTGTATTTAGTGATTAAGGAACATAAAGGGACGTGGTGAATAATAATTGATGAAAGAGTATGAATACGTAGTGTTTCAGGAGTACCTAATAATTTTTCTTAGCTCCTCACTATTGTTTAGGCAAACCACATGTGCTAACTTCAACTTCATATCCAACGCTTAGAAAGGGAGAGTTTCAATTTTATTGGGTTAATTAATTTTAGTATGCATTTTCATATTTTAAATAAAAGGCCATATGATTGCTTGAGGTGGCCTCCCTAATGACATGTTTACAAACCCAGACCAGCCCAGCCGGTTGAACCAGTTAAACTGGTAACCAGGCCTTGTTTCGGTTCAGAAAACTCTCTAAATCCGGACTAAGAGCAAAACCGGGGTAAAATGGAAGAACCACATGGACCGTTGGTTCAATTGTTGAACCCGGTGACCCGGGATGGGTTTTGAGAACCGGTTGATTCTGTTGAATATAAATATAAATATATATATATAGCCCTCAAAACTTCCCAAATCTTAAGGCTAACAAAAGGGTTTCGATTCGTCTCTCTTTCTTCTATGGTGTCGCCGAACTATGTAACGACCATAAAATTTCGGTGAACGGAGGAAACAAAGCTGATGAGCAAAAATTTGTGATTCAGTGAACTAATTTTTTTTTTTTTTGGATTGCTTACTGTGGCATGTATATATATGGGTATATTGGGGGTGTTTGTTTGGGTTTTTTGAGCCAACTTATAGCTTCTAGTTTTGGAAAAGTTATTTTGGACTATTTGGTTAAACTTATTTCAAATAACTTCTGATTCTAACAACTTATTTTAACTCAAAAAAACTGATTATGAGAAGCTGCTCACCCCTTACTTCTGATTATCAGCTTATGCTGTGGACATGTTAATTTACAGTTATATTCTTAGATTTTTTTTATTTTTTATTTTTTAAAAAATAGAAAAAGACCCAAATGAACTATAGATTATTATTATTATTATTATGAGAAATATAGACAAGTAGTGAATAACAAAAAATAAAAGTTAATTGAAAAAATTACTTCACAGCTTATTTAACAAACACTACTTAGCAACTTAAATCTATAATCCAATAGTTACACCAAACAGATAAACAGCTTTTGATTAAAGTCATAATCTATAATCTGTTAAAGTATAATTTATAATCTATTTTAACAGTTACACCAAACGAGGCCATTGTTCCTATTCCTCTGAAGTCTGAACCTTTCTTTCATTTCATGTACATATATATGTGTATGTGATTGTTGTATGTGCATGTTAAATTTGATTGTGATTTAATTTTGCTATGTTACATTGTTATTGCAAATTATAATTTCATTGTGAGTAATATTTGAAAATTCTATTATATTGTTGAATTTAATAATTTTTTTTTTCATTTTTATAGTTACATTTCTAATATATTTATGATGTAATTATGATGTCATGCTTTGACCATTTTGACCCAACGGTTAAACCGGTGACCCGTCCACCTAAAATATTTTTTGATTTGCTCACCGATTCGGATTTCAAAACATTGTCCTAATTTATTCCTTATTTAATGTAACTTTGTCGAAAATTTTATGCATTATGCTCTTTATTACTGTAAGTGGCCATTATGTACCATATTTGGTACGTTAAGTTCTTTAATAATCACATGGACACTATGGTGAGAGGCCCTGAGTTTGTACAAAATCTAATTTTAAATACTTAAGTGGTTTGGATTGTTATAATCTTGATCACTTATAATCAGTCACGTAAAAAGGGGGAAAAAAAATAATAATGTAAAAATGAGTCAAGGCAAAGCTAAAATTTGTCTTGAATTATTAAATCTGAAAAAAGTCTACTCAAGACCAGGGTTTTTACGAGGAGAAATTACACTGACAGCATGTCAAGTGAAAAATATTTATTAACAATATTAAAAAATATTAATAATAAAAAACATGTATTTTTTATTTTTTTTGTAAATAATTTTTGTTACTCCTACTGATGTGTTATTCCCCATTCTTATCAAAATAGTCAAATTTTTAGTTACATATTTACTTCTAAATTCCATTTTGAGGAATGATAATTCATTTAGCCTCAAGGATTTTTATATAGACCAATTAATCCTATTGATTTTAAAAAAGCAGATTTAATATATTATTAAGAAATTAAATTTACAGTTATACCCTTATTATGTTTCCTTCTCTCTCTCTCTCCTTTTTTTTTTTTTCTAAAAAGGTAATGTACACAATCTATGAGAATCAAATTGAGAATTTTTTTATTTGGAAAACATTTCAAAATGAATACAAAAATGACTTGAAAGATCTTTCAAACATTCCAAAAGGATGTGAAATTCTTCAAACATTTCAAAAGAAATACAAAAATCCCTTACGTTGTGTTTGGTTGGAGGATTTAGGGAGCGATTTGGAAAGGAAAAGGGAAAAATATGTAAAACTAAGTGAAATATAAGTATATTTTATTCACATTTCACCTATATTTTTCACTTTCCTTCACTACAACAAGTTAGGTCTTGAATGACAAAATTTTTTTATCTCGAAAGAACTAATTTCGTCACTATAGATATTTGTGACGAAATATTTTCGTCACCAGTTTCGTCATTGAATGTTTGTCACTAAAAACCAACATGACGAAAAATAATTTCGTCACCAATGAAATTAGTTCAGTGACGAAATTTTTCGTCACCAATAAAACAAGATTTTGTTGCCAAAAATTCTCATTTTCGTCACCAAATAATTATTCAATACCATATTTATAATTTTAGATGACGAATAAATTTGTCACAAATGTTGATCATTGATGAGGAAATAATTTCGTCACAATAAGATGTAAAGGTGACGAAATTTTTCATCTCCAAAAGTCATACATGGGTGACGAAATATATTTTGTCGCAAATATATTTATATACGTGACGAAATATATTTCGTCACCAAACAACAAAATCAATGAAAACTTCCATATTTGCGCTGCAATAAATTTTGTCACACAAAATATTTATTAATGACGAAACAAATTCGTCACTAAATATGTTCCACATTTTATATTTCAATTTCAATTATTATTTCACAAATATCCCTACTCATATCCCAATAGCCTTTTAATTGTACTAAGAAATCACTAGCTATTATATATCACTCCACAAAAAAAAATCAATAAACAATTATATTATAAATCAAAATATATCCATCAACAACTTTAATAATATAAACCATTAAGTATAACAAAAAAACCACCAACGCAAATCCCAAAATGAACTAACGTGGAATCTACAAAAAAAAAAAAATCAACACTCAATCTTGATTTGCAACTACAACTAAGTATCAATTCACGAAACAAAATTCAAGAGTTGATCTTCATTTGCAAGTATACTTCCAAACGTCATCAAAATCAATCTGCAAAGAAAATAGACAAAGAAAACATTAATATATTATCAATTACATCTAAACTCATATAAATAATTTTATTTTATAAACCAATTTAGTAGAAATGCATCTAACAAATCAGAACTTCAAAGAGTTGAGGCGATCCTTGATTTGCAATTAGTTTATCCTTGATTGACAAATGAGATGATATAGGGACCTATTAGGAGAATAATTATAGGAGGCATTAGGAATTGTGGAACACACTTCACTGGGATTGGTGAGACATGAATAATAGAGAAGAACAATAAACAAGAATTGTAAATCACACGCACACACAAGAATACAAGATTTATGTTGTTCACCTCAAAATTATGACTATGTCTATAGTCATTGTGGTTTCATTATGATTAGAAAGAATTACAAACCAGATATAGAGACAGCCACCACCCTCAAACTACATGTACATAGAATTAGGGTCACAAGTGTAGAGATACCAAAATACTTTGCAGTGGAGTGGTTAGTTGTTCAATACTTATCAATATCCACACTACCAATAGGAAGTAGTATAGAGAACCATGTAATAATAGAAAGCAAAGAACATGAAAGCATGCAAATAACTAGGAGTGCAATGACAAGTATTAACTAAAAGAAATTATTATATTTTGCAACATCTAATTAACTCGTAAATACAAAATTCATAATTTAAAAAAGGTGGTTCACGTACTAGATTTGTGTAAGTGTCTTGTACCTCCATCAATTTGAAATTATTTTCCCCATTTCCCACTTTTTTGATATCCCCTCTTTAAAAAATTTAGAAGATAAAATTCCACAAATGTCATATATGATGCATACTCCTAATACTTGTTTTCTCATTATATTTGTGTTTAACTTTTTATATATTCTCTTATTCTATTAATAGTTCCACCACATATAATGTTGACCATGTAAATGATGTATTCTTATTAGAAATATTTCAAGACATTTATAGTGTGGGAGTTGCATTCCGAAGAATTCTTAACAAGGTTCTTATTGAGATATTCACTACATAGATTGTGTTAGGGACTAGTAGAGAAGAATCCAATAAGGCATTGAAATATTTGAAACTATGAAATTTTATTTTAAATTCGGACAAATGTTTCTAGGCGTATCTAAGAATTGTTATTCTACTTGTGTTTCAAACACATTCCCTCCCCACAAGTATTTTGGTACTTGTGGGTGGACTACACCATGACACCAAATCAAGCTCAAGCCACTCCCATGCACCAAGGCATATACAGGGCTAAGTTAATGAAGGAAAATAATTGTGTACCAAGTTTGCATATTGCGCATATGGGGATTGAAGAGTGTCTAGATATGTTGCCTTCAATCTCCAGGTCCAAGGTCATGGCACCATATGCATTGATCTATGATTAGGGACAAGATGGCTCAACCTAATAAAGCGGAGCCGGAGCCGGTGCTGGAGCTGGAGCAGGGTCATGTCCTAACATTAAAGGTCTATGTGTCGCATGAATTTGCTGATATGTGGAGGCATCTAAGTTGTGTAGAGGTGACACGAGGCAAGGTCGAACTATACACTGGCACTTTACAAAAAAGAAAGGATGTTCCAAAACCATTTTCCTCATCTAGCCAACTAATCAACTGTTTTTTGAGGTATAAATGCACTGTGGTATAGATTTCTAGCCTAACAATGCTAACCGAAGTGAATAAACAAATTGGCCATACCTTTGTGTGTTTTGCGAGAGAGAGACAGAGAGAGAGAGGCCATACCTTTGTGTGTTTTGCAAGAGAGGGATGAGAGGAAAACTGGAGCACCCAAAAACAGGAAAAAAGGGGTCGGGGAGAATGAGTCGGGTTCTTTTTTTTCATTACCGCCAAATCTCAAAGTTACCTTTAACATTGATCGGTGATAAAATAATTTTATCACTAAAAATTTTAAAATATTAAAATTATTAACGATAAAAATATATTTTTTACTAAATAATTTTAAAATATTTAAAATTAATTTTTTTAAAAAATATTTAAAATTATTGATGACAAAAATATATTCCTCACTAATAATTTTATAATTGGTGACAAATTGTTTTCTCACTAAAAGTCTTAAAATTTTGGCGCTACCCAAAAAAATTAGAGGAAAAATCTTTGGTGACAAAATTTAATATTTTCTCACCTAAAAATAAGTATTTATTGACGAAAATAAATTTCGACACCTATTATTTTTACTTTTTATTATATGTGACAAAATTTTATAATTCGTCACGGATTATTCTTATTTAGTGACAAAATATTTTCTTCATTACTTTTCGTCGCCATAGGTTTAGAGAGTTAATTAACTTGTGTTTTGTTTTGAGAGAGAGAGAGAAATTGATAAACAAAAATAAAAAGGAGAAAAAAGTTAGTTGTCTATTTTTTCTATTACCGCCCAATATGTCAAAATTTTTCCTCTAAAATTGGTGACAAAATAATTTCTTCACTAAAAAGTCTCAAAATATTAAAAATTATTAGTGACAAAAATATATTTCTCACCAAATGGTCTTAAAATATTTAAAATCAAGTTTCTCAAAAAATATATATACAAAATTATTGGTGACGAAAATATATTCCTCACTAATAATTTTATAATTGGTGACAAAAAAAATTTCTCACCAAAAGTCCCAAATTTTGGCGCCAACCAAAAAAAATTAGCGAAAAAACCTTCGGTGACAAAACTTAATTTTTCCTCACCTAAAAAGAAGTATTTGTTGACGAAAACAAATTTCGTCACCTATTATTTTTATTTTTTATTATACGTGACAAAATTTAATAATTCGTCACGAATTATTCTTATTTAGTAACGAAATTTATTTTCTTCACTACTTTTCGTCACTATAGATTACTTTTGTTGTAGTGCTTTCCAAATCCCTTCTCAAATCTCCCAACCAAATACAGCATTAGTAAACTTTGGACAAATATATAATTTCAAGCTGTAACACTCCCATATAACACTCAAACATACCACTCTAATGTAACACTCAAAAAAAAAATAGTGTACTTTTTTCAAACGTAATACTCTAATATAACACTTCAAAAAAATTTCTTAGTGTAACATTCCAATATAATACACAAAAAAACTCCTTGGTGTAATTTTCCCATATGTAACACTCTAAAAAAAGGCTATGGAATTCTTCAAACCATTCCAAAAGGAGTACAAAAAATTCTTAGTAAGTTTTGAGCAAATATATAATTTCAAATTGTGAGTGTTACATTTAGAAAAATTATATTAAGGAATTTTTTAGTATTTTTGTGTGTATTACATTGGAGTATTATGTTTGGGATTACATTGATTGAAATGTTACGTTTAGAAAAAGTACACTAAGAAGTTTTTTTTTTTTTTTTTTGTTATATTGATGGGAGTGTTACGTTTGGAAAAAGTACACTAATGAGTTTTTTTGGAATGTTATGTTATTACGTTTGAGAAAAGTGCACAAAAGAGTTTTTTAGTATTTTACACTGGATGTTACGTTAGTATTACATTAGAGTGTTACGTTATTAGAGTGTTACATTTTTTTCACAATGTGGGATTTGTTCTAAGAGGGAAAATTCAAACCTCTATAATGCAAAATATTTAGAGAAACCCACTTTTATCCTTAGAAAATTAAACCCAAACATGTAAGTGACTACCTTTTTATATAATTTTCACTTTAATGAGACTTTTAGGTTCATAAGAAAAAAAACTGAGGACTAAACAGTTCACAAGATCACATTTTGGGATTTATTGGTGTTTCACCCTAAATTTTAACTAAAAATCTATTTTTCTATTTTAGCTAATTATCTTTTCAAATACATTCTCCAACAAACTCTATTTTTTATTCTATTCTATTTTTATTTTATTTTTTTCAATTCCAAATTTAATATTTATGAGATAATTAAAATAATATATGGTCACATTTGTTTAGGATAATGATATATAAATAAAATAGTGCATAAATTACATTCACATCTATTAAAATTTGGAGAAAATACAAAAAAAAATTCACAAGTTTTCCTAATTATATTGGACCCCTTTAAAGTTTTAATTTATGTAACACTTAACTCATTTTTCCCCATAATTTGATAGTCTTATGGATAAAAAAGTGATGCTATCATCTTTTTTATGTTAAAACATATATATCTATATATATTATTTTATTTATCTTTGAGTTTTTTTTTTTTTTTTTTATCGGCAAAAAAAGAATTTTATTGATGAATAACGAATTACACCAAACATCAATAAAAGAGGGTGGATGCACAAATATCATAGCAAAGAAATATGATCCCAACTAAATTGACATCATAGAACAAGCCCAATCAACTGTAGCATCGCATCAAGTTGGTGAGCAACCAATCAAAAATAGAACAATTTCAAAAGTAACAACACCAATACTCCCCAACCATCAGCAGCAACATTATCCATACTCAAATAAGCCAAATCTTTGCAACAGCATCACTAACAACAGTAGTCAGTAACAGCAGCCAACCAAATCCAAATGCAGCAGAACTACAACCTCCTCCAACGCAAACTCTACTCTCATAATAGAAACAAAACTTATAAAAAATCTAAAATTCCTGATATATTGATTTGTGATTATCAATTTTAACTAGTAAATAGTAATCCCAATCAAACAATCAAAGACAAATCGACACAACGATTTTAACGTGGAAAAACCACAATTTGAGCGTCTCCAATTGTGATAAAAAAAATCACGGGCCAAAGCCACAAAACAATCTACTAAGAAGACAAAAAAAGAATTACACAAGTGTACTCTCAATTACCTAGTGAATCCACGCCCAAATTGAACTGATCCCAATGTGCCTCTTCCACCACCATTTTCACATCGGAATTGTCTTGTCCAACGTTGAATCCATAACGCTGATGTCGAATCACAACAATGAGCCACTCCAGAATCCACCAAAGCTTCAGGCCCAAATTCCTCGGAATCCACCGAAGAGCAACTCTTTTTTTTTGTGAATAAAACAAAACAAACAAACCATTTGATATAATCTACTCAATTCATGATATAAACTCTCACAGATATCAACGAAAACAAGCAAAGATGTCACGACCCGCTCCCCGTACCCAAGGGTTAAGTATCGTGATGGCCAGTAACTGAGGTTACCTCCGGCCAATTCTTAAACAAATAAATAAACGCGAGCGGAAATAATATTTAAATGAGAGTACCAAAATAATCATCGAAACTTCTATTTTTATTACAAAATTTATTGACCAAAAATGCCGATATTTACATAGAAAAATATCATAAAAGTGTTGTGTGTGTCTATTCCGCAGCCCCGCATCTAAGACTTTTCAAAAACTATTTCTGAATTGTATTGTTTCCTGAAAATTGGTAAACAACTATAAACACACGTTAGAGTGAGAAATATTATACAAAGAGTAGAAGGAATACAAAATAACCATGGATAGTTAATTAAGCCAAAATATTTAAGATAACTTAGTCTGAACAAATAATCATTTTAGTAACAAAATTGAGATTATGTAAATATATAACCATAACCACGGTAATTTGGAAAACAAATCATTTAAATGACAGAAACTGAAATACAGAAATTATGTAAGTAAAAAATAACTATAACCAAGGTACAGAACAGAACAGAACATATGTTACAAGAGTGACAGTCAGAACAGAGGTACGGACTCAAGAGGTGACTCGTACGGACTATAGAGGTAGCTCCCACAATAGTGTAGCACTTATCTCCGCACAAAACAGAGGTCACTGGATCCATGACAAACAGACATAACCATGGGTTTCATTTTCACAAATAAGGTTCAGAAATTAAACCACGTAACTGAAATATTTATATAATTAATAATAATTTATAAAACATAACTTGTATAAAATAAATATGGTAAGTCAAAATATACGTAAAACATATAATGATAACTTAAAATATAATATAACTCACCTTAATATTGACCCTTAACCTTTCTTTTACTAACACAATCTCCCTATTTACAAATCTCTCCCCTCTTTTTTTTCTTGCTTTCTTTCCTTCTCTTCCTTTTCTTTCCCTCTTCTTTTTTTCTTTCCTCTTTCCAGTGTGATCTGGCTCTCCTACCATTTTTAGGGAGGCAAGCCCGATCATTGCATACCACATGTCCACGACAATCTGCTCAAGATTTGGATTGAAATTCCTTTTTTAGATCTGTAGTTATCTTAAGAAATAATTACGATAATGACATTTTGACTTAATTTTTTAATATAACTATATAAATAAATTAATTCCTAATTAAATTACATTCTATTGTATATCAGTAGAAAATTATTTATTTATTTTATTACCACATCCATTATTATTATTATTATTATTTATACTTTGACCCCTAAATTTTTTACTAACTTATATTATTTTGTAATAATACAAAATCAATCGTATATTTTCCTAACTGTAATTAAATAATATTAATATAAATTTTACAGAATAATTGAAAATCTGGGTTGTTACAAAAGAAACTCCAGATGAAAACCCTATTTCCCAAGAAGAAGATCTGGAAGCTGTACCCTAGAAACAGATTGAATCACAGCTTTATAGAGACCAAGGCCGTGATGCTTGCTCGAGCGAGGAGACTAAAATGTGTGTTTTTCCAAGTGTTTCGCTCGAGCCACCAAAGTATCACTCGAGCGAGAAATACATGTTCTCAATATTTTACAGTCAGTAAAAACTTATGGAACCAAAGATTCTTTGCTTGAACGCACATTCCTTCACTCGAGCGAACAAACAACTTCAACTGTATTTTTTCTTTTTGCTTCAAGGGTACTGCCCCTCGACCCCGTTTAGGCGCTATCCTAGACCCGTCAAGGGACGCTGCCCCCTGGACCTTCACAAGTTGACCGGGCAACTTAATCCCCGACATAGTCAGCGAAGTGACAAACATAGAAGAATTAATATCACAAACTCCTCTGCAAAGCACAATTCGGGTTTGATTCGCATATAAATACTCATAACCTCACTGAAATAAAAGAACAAATAAAATTACAACTGACAGGAGTTTTGTCAAACGGGATTACCAATAACAAAAACCTAACAACTTAAACCAACAAATACTTGCAGACTCCCTCACCAACCTGCAATCAACACAACAATATCCTGTAGCACACCCTACTTATATGCACAACAGGCCTCACCCCCTAAATCAAGATCAACTCAACCTCCACCAATGTATACTCTGATCCGATTAAGATTGAACATGAAGTCACTCACAGAATATTAAAGATCTTTGTAAGAGACTTTGAACCATA
This sequence comes from Camellia japonica, assembly GCA_030407325.1. NCBI lineage: Eukaryota > Viridiplantae > Streptophyta > Magnoliopsida > Ericales > Theaceae > Camellia > Camellia japonica. The sequence goes on along the minus strand of JAPPVO010000031.1, from coordinate 184,173,865 downwards.
ATGCAACTCTGATTTTTATAAGCTTACACAATTCCAAAATTATAGGTTTGGCATCCCTAAATACACAATCATTTCTAAGTTTCCATATGGACCACAGGGTAACAAGGAGAATAATTCTCCATATCTTTTTCTCTAGTTTTTTCAGAATCTGACCCTTTCACCTGAGCAATACTCCTTCAACAGAACCTAGAATGGCCCACTCAACACCCTCACCATCTTAATAAGGCTGACCACACTTCCCAAACAAAAAGACAATGCAATAACACATGAATCATATTTCTCAACATTCTTACAAAAACTACAAGCCATGGAGAAGGTGCCATTGAGAACACCAATTCTTTGTAAAAATACAGATGTCTTCACCTTATGTTTCCAGGCAAGCCAGCCAAAAAAATTCACTTTAGAAGGCAAAACTGAATTCCACACCAATTTACACAACCTGGGATAAATGGCCCCATCCAAATTGCAATGAGAATATAAAGAAGAAACAAAGAAAATACCTTAATCATTAGCAACCCACCTTGAATAGTCACTGTCCTCTCCCCTAGTTGTAGGCCTTGTTGATAGAATTGTTACAAGTCTCAATTACTCAAGCCTTTCCCATTCAAATATCTCCCTTCTAGGCAGCAAGTTCCACTCCCCTGAAGCATCTCTCAGATCAAGGAACCTCGTAAGAGTGCCTTCATTCTCCAAAGATAGACTAAACAGTCTTGGAAACTCCAATTTCAGACATTGAGAGCCACACCAGATATCCTCCCAGAATTTTACCATTTCTCCATTTCCAACTTCTATCTTAAAATTATTCAAGAAACTCAACATCATAGAAGGATTATAATCAGCCAGAGTGACAATATCAGATCACACCCTTGAGTATCTAACTTACCTCCCTTGATGGCAACCAACTACTAGCATCAAAATCATATTTGCTGCAAAACACTACCTACATTCGTTTCGATCCCTTTAAGCTTACTAATAAAGAGATTGATTTAATTATCTCAAAACCTATGATTTATTGTATCTAAAAATCAGGGAAGTCAATGTAATTTATTCTGAAAAAAAATGTATATATTGAATTTACATATAAAATGATGTGACATTTTATGCTCCGTTCATCTCAATTTAAAATACATACTATTCTAACTTATATTTTAAAAAATAGCACAATTATATTTCTAATTCAGTTTTTTTTTTTTTATATATACAAATTTTGTTTATAAATAATTTTTCTTAATTTATCAAATTGTATTTTTTATATCATGTATTATAATTGCATTAGTTTAATGATTTCACCACTTAGGTTTATTAATATACTAATAATTGATTAAATGATAAATAAATATAAGGGTAAACTACCAATAGGTCCTACTTTGGAGACTTATTACCCAATAGATCCTACTTTGGAGACTTATTACCCATTAAGTCCTATTGATAAATTTATTAAGTGATAAAGATAAATTTATCAGTCTTTTATTTTTATGAATAAATTTATAGTGATAAATTTATCAGTCTCTTTGTTTTTATGAATAAATTTTTAGTGATAAATTTATCACTCTCTTATTTTTATAGTATTAAATTTATTAGTTAGGACCTGAAGGTAAATAAGTCTAGTTAATAGGACTAATTGGTAAGTACCCCTAAATATAATATATTAATATTTTATTACCTAAAATAATTTCCCGAGTTCTCTTTCTCTAGTTACATGTAACTAGTGGTTTGGTATTAAACTAAAGTAGCTAGCCAAAAATTAAGTTTGACGAAGTGTGTTTCTATGATTTTGTATTATAAAATAGTCCGGAGAAGACTCTAATGAGCTTGATAATGTTATTCTTATAACCCAAGTACATATAATTCTATTGTTAATATATATAGCTTAATTATATTTAATAGACAAGAAATATTATAAATTATTGATTATTTTTATCTCACTGTTTGAATCAAATTATATTATAATGTAATATATTGTACTACTTGATATTCATATTATATTTCATGTTTGTATTTTTTTTTTATTTTTTTTTTTCAAAACGTACAATACATTAGTATAGGATAACTTCTTTTTTCTTCTTCTTCTTCTATTTTTTTTTTTAATTTTTTTTATTTGAATTTGGATAAGTAGTCTAGCCATACCATAATTCTTTCGTTTAACTCAAGCTCAAACTTGAACAAGTGTTTGGGTTTAGACAAATTCTTCTACACTGTCAGTTGAGTCTAGAAACACCTCTTTTTTTTTTTTTTTTTAATCAGTAAAAGAAAAAAATTTATTGATGAAAACAAAATGCGAAACATATGAAATATATCAATAAAGCAAGACAAGAGTAACAAGCATCATAGCGAACCTTTCTAATCCCAACTTGGTTGGCACCAAAAGAAAAATCCAATCATGTGCAAGCTCAAGTCAAAGAGGTTGGTGAGAAACTAACGAAAGAAACGGCAAAACAAACATCCAAAACAAGCAGACACCTCACCAAAACCCAGAAAAAAGGTAAAATGCCACCCAAACACACTACCAAAACAACCAGCCAAACCCTCCTAAATCACACAACAATATATCAACATCAGGTTGAAAAATACAAGGGCCTCCATTGTTTCTCCTCTGACATTCCAAGCATGGTGCAACCATCGAGCATCAGACCACCAAAAAACACACAACAATAGATCAACAATGTAATCAGTCACAGATAAAAGCCAATCACATTCATTTTTCCACCTTGCTTTCTTATCTGCAGACATAAGCTCGATTTCCTTTGTTCTCCATAACCAGAAGCCAGTGAACCTGCAACCAAAATCACCAACAAATACAATACTGCCAACACATATCAGCCAACTCCATGAACCGTTCGAATAAAAAAAACAAGAGCCCACTTAGCACCACTCATCCAACCGGTAATATAATCTGCTACAGGTTAAATACCAACTCCTGAATTGAATATGCAAGCTTAGGATAATGATACTTAGTCCAAAGAGCAATCCTAATCTTAATGCTCTCACATAGATCATCCAAATTATGTTGGATTCCATTAAAAATACAATCATTCCTACATTTCCAAATTGACCACATCAGCACCAATGGGATAGCTTACCAGATTGACCCAATAAACTTCTTGAATTTAAATCCAGACCACCAGAAAAGCAAGCCCTCAATTGATCCCAACAAAACCCACTGTACCCCCTACCATTCCAACATTTTGGACCAAACCTTCCATACTACAGAAAATGCAATTAATATAATAACTTGGACTAAGAACACCAATCCTCTGCAGATAAGCCAGAGATTTAATCTCCCCCTTCCATGCCAACCAACCAATGAACTGAGTTTTTGGAGGGGGCAAAATTATTCCCAATTAAGAAAGGCACACCCGAAATAGACTTAAACTGAAGAAATAGTGAACTGACCTAATGCTAGACACTGTAAGTATATCAAAGTCAATTGCCAAGTTAGTTGCCATAACTGATTCACAGCCAGGTGGCCCATTCCATGCAACTAAAGCAAGAATGGAAAAAAAGTTAGTTTGTTAGGATTGAATTAGTTGATGTAGGCTAAGTAGCACGGACACGGATACGTGACACGACACGGACACGACACAGACACGCGGACACGCAAATTTTCAAAAAATAGAGGACACGACACGCTGGGGACACGTTCAATATATATAATTAATTTTATTTATTATATGTCATAAAATATATAATTATTCATTGAAAGGTAATAAAAAAAATGCAAAATAACACTAATAAAAATTAAAAAAATCAGAAATTGCATTGCATAAAATAATAATAACAATACATAAAAATAAATAAAAATATTCAAGAATCACAAATTGGTTCCTATAAAATAATAATAACAATACATAAAAATAAATAAAGATAACAAACATATAGAATAAGTAAAAGAAAGAAAAAAAAATTAAATAAATAAAAACAGTAAAAGAAAGGAATAAAAAAAACTGATTTTATTTATTTATTTTATTTATAAAATAAAATAAATATTTATGAGTGAAGAAGAAATTAAAAAAAACAAATTATTATTTTTATTCCTTTATTTTAAATAAAGGACTGATTTTTTTTATTTATAAAATAAAATAAATTTTTTCTTTTCTTTGTATCTGTTATAACAGGGTCGTCGACTCACAGAGGAGAGAAAACAAAAAAAAAGAAAAAAAAAAAGAAGAAAAACAGAGGCAACGCAGCACAGAAACGAAGGGAGAAGAAGAAGAGACGAACAGGAGCAGCGAGACGTACCTAGGTTGTCGATCGTCTGCTTCTGGCGATCGTCTTCCACTCGCGATCGTCTTCTTAGGGTTTCCGATCGACTCTTTGATCAGTTCGACTCGCGATCTAGGTTTCTCCCCTTCGATCAGGTTCGACTTCACTCACGATCTAGGTTTCTCCCTTTTCTTTTCCTTTTATTTTTGTTAATTTTGCATTTGACCCTGTTTTAAGTTTCAAAAATTATGTTTTCTACCCCGTGCGTGTCCCTCGCGTGTCTGGACGTGTCCGGAGCGTGTCCGGAAAACAAAAAAATAAAAAAAAAATGGGACACCTCTGCAGACGTGTCGGACACGTGTCAACCGCGTGTCCGACGCGTGTCCGTGTCCGACGCGTGTCTGACACTGATACGTAGCTCCCGGAGAGGTGTCCGTGCTTCTTAGGATGTAGGTATGAGGTCAGCACGACTAGTATAGTTGATATAACTATACATACATATCTTGTATATAAATAGGGGATATTCTCATATTCTGAGATACTGAAGATGGATTGAGTGTTTCCATATCCTACTCAAATATATTCCCACTATTGATCAGTTGGCCGATTTATTCACTTAGCCATTGTCCGTTTCTCGGTTTCAATATTTGAAGAACAAACTGATGGTGTTCTCCTCCCCCATCAGTTTGCAGGGGCATGTAAGTATATCAAAGTCAGTTGCCAAGTCAATTGCCATAACTAATTCACAGCCAGGTGGCTCATCCCATGCAACTAAAGCAAGAATGGAAATTAGTTAGTTTGTTAGGATTGAATTAGCTGATGTAGATATGAGGTCAACATGACTAGTATAGTTGATATAACTATACATACATATCTTGTATATAAACAAGGGATATTCTCATATTTTGAGATAATAAAGATGGATTGAGTGTTTCCACAGACACCTCTGTCAAGACTGAAGAAACCAGTGAAGAAAGCTCATTAGCCTCTGACTCTTTCCAAGCCCTCAAAGGTCTTCTAAAAACCATCCTCCACTCCTCATTATTTCCCTTTCTGTTGAAGATCATTCTTAGGGAGTCATCCTTTTCTAGAAATACCTTCGAGTCTGTATACACAAAAATTACCTTACATTTTCCCTCACACAATCTCTTCCTAAACCAAATACCATTATGACACATACCATTCGTTTTTATTCCATTTTTTTCTGCTTAATTTGATTGTCCTGTATATTAACTTTTGAAAAATAATTAGACATGTTATAAATGTTTTGGTTAAAATTGTATATTCATTCAACGTTTTTTTTTTTTTATTCGATATTTTGAAACCCGTTCTCGCATATCCTTATTAAAAATAATCTACATACAAAATGATGTGATTGCTTTGTGATTTATTATTTTAAAACAAAATGTTCATTTAAAAACCATTTAATTATAAAAATACCATAAACTCATCGTTCTATTGACAAATTTTGTCTAATAATTCTATACAAATATCATTTTCCTTAGATAAAAAGCATTATTTTAGATGAAGCAAATTGATTTAAAAAAAAAAAGAAAAGAAAAAGTGCAGCAAAAGAATAGTGTTAAAATTTGTTATTTAACAAAAATTAGAAATAAAAAAATGAAATATTTGGAAAATCGTGTTAGGTCGTGGCCTTGCATAGAACACTTTTATTCTATGTTCAATTTACAAGGTAGTTACAGTAGCACTTGTTAAGGAGCTCATTGTTTGGCACCAAGCTTGAATGTTGAATTTTTATTGTTAATGTAAACAATAATACCTACTCCACTCCACTAATACCTACTCTACTACACCTACCACACCTATTACACTACTACCAATATATTCCCTCTTATATATAGGAACTTTTTGTATACAATTCATATATAAGATTCACAACAATATATTCTTCTCTCTCTTTTATCTTTCATCTATTCATTATTCTAACATGGTATCGGAGCTATAGGTTAAGCGGTGTTTTTTGCCTTACCGGCAGGCGCCAGCCTTGCCTTGGCCGCCCGCCGGACCTCAACCCTTCCGCCGTCATCTCTATCAATGCATTTTTTTTTTCTTCTTCCCTCTATCTTTCCCTCTGCTTCAACCTCAAATTGGTTTCTATCTTCAAACTTATTTGAGTTTGAGGGGGGTATTATACCTATATCATGGTGAACATGGTTATACACCATGCAAATCACCCAAACTACACTCTCTGGCGCACAACCCAAGACACCTCTCTCTGGTGCACAATCCAAGCCACTTCCTCTGGCGCATAATCCAAGTCGCCCTCTCTTGGCGCACCACCAAACTCGCCCCTTAGCACACCATCCACGCCACCTCCTGGCGCCCTCTCTTGGAGCACCATTCAACATTCACAACTTCCAAGACCACCACTGTTAATGCACTGGGATCACAGCTTCCAGGACCACCACTGTTAGCTCCCCCATTCTTCTTTTCTTCTTTTATTTATTTTTAATCAATTTATCTCATCCATATTCCCCACTACCCCAACTTTATTTATTTTATTTTATATCTTTTTTTTTCCATCAACATACCCATCATTTCCTTTTTCTTTCCACCACCCACATTAATTTATCCCATCCATGTTCCCCACTACCCCAACTTTATTTATTTTATTTTATATCTTTCTTTTTTTTTCTATCAACATACCCATCATTTCCTTTTTCTTTGCATCACCTACATTCCCTTTCTTATCACCCCTTTTCCATTTTTTAAAAAAAAAAAACTACATCCACACCAACTGATTTTTCTGCTCAGCATTGTGCCATTTATGCCATACAGATTTGCACAACAACCTTGTTTTATTCATATCGGGGATCAACCCCGATCACAGTTCTACATTCAAAAAAAACAAACAAACAAACAACCACACACACATGAAGGATTTTTTTTTCACTTCCTGTACTCTACCGCCGGTCTCTTTCTCTTGCCTTCCCATTGGGCGACCCTTGACAACCCAGCCTCCGTGCTTCCTAGACCACCAAGCAAGTTGCCTCCCCGCTGCTCCTCAACCGCTGCGTATGGCGAACCTCCGAATCGGAACATGACAGTGGCCTTCCGTTTCAGCTCCTTATTTTCCGCCTTCAGTACACATATCTCTGCTCGCGCATTCTTATACATACGCTGGAGCAGAGCCAATTGGGCATTTAATTGTTGTACCTCACTTGTCCTATTCTGAAGCCGGTGAGACAAGTTCGTGACCGCAGTCATGGTCTCCACACATGACTTCAACGTATAATGGTTGGCCTCAATATCCGATTGCGCTGCCATTATTTGCTCAACTGACAGCATCGAAAAGTTCAACAGCGCAAAAATAGGGGCGTTTGGTCCAGGGGTGTTTGGTTGCGATTCAAGGGCGACAGATCCGATTATCTCTATTATGGACTCATTTAGGTCTGGAAAAAGGGTGAGCACACTATGGGAAGAGGAGGCCATATCAAATGCAGCACAAGCATGGGGTTGCAAAGTGGACGAAAAGGGTTGCAGAGTTCGTCGCTTTGGTTTGCTTTCAATCTTTAAACCAACCTCAACCTCAGTTTAAATAGACAATGCAGAGACGAAGAGGACAAAACAAGATCACGTGTATCGCGCGCCGCTCGATGCCACAGTGTCAGGCGCGACTTTTGATGTATTAGGCGTGACTTTTGAGGGCACGATATATCTATATATGTATATTTTTTGGGTAGCCTATATACACAACCATACAGTGTATTCTCCAACGGTCCGACACGACCACACAGTGTCTGCTACAAATGGTTTGACACGACCTCACAGTGTCTTCTACAACGGTCTGACATGACCACACAGTGTCTTCTACAGCGGTCACAGTGTCTTCTCTAATGGTCCGACACGACCACACAATGTCTTCTACAGCGGTTCGATACGACCTCACAGTGTCTTATACGCCGGTCCGACACGAGCCACATAGTGTCTTCTACAATGGTCTGACACGACTATACAGTGTCTCCTATAATGGTCTGACACGACCATACAGTGTCTCCTATCCTATTTTATTTTATTTTATTTTCTTATTTTGTTACTCTCTCCAAACTCAAGTTAATTTGTGTCTATCATCCTTGAGTTTGAGGGGGGTTGTTAATGTAAACAATAATACCTACTCCACTCCACTAATACCTACTCTACCACACCTACCACACCTACTATACTACCACCAATGTATTCTCTCCTATATATAGGAGCTCTTTGTACACAATTCATATATAAGATTCACAACAATATATTATTCTCTCTCTTTTATCTTTCATCTATACATTATACATTAGATTACTGTATAGAGAAATAGAGAGAGAATAATTTGTATGTATTAATTGATATTAATGTTATACATTATGTACATGTTGGTCTCCTTTATATAGGAGATGTGGGTGGAGAGTAGACATTAGTGGAGTGGAGTAGGTATTATTGTTTACATTAACATTTATTATCTTATTTTTATTCCCAGTGAAAATTGTTAAAGTTATATCAAATTCTATAATATTTTATGTTCATTTGAACAAGACAATATGTGAACAAGATTATATAGCCTACACCACATTAAGTTTGAACTTATATCATATATTTCATTTTGAAATACATTTTCAAAATTGATTTTTCCGTTTTTGAAAACTATCGAGACTTGCTTCAATATCCAATAAGAAAATGATATGTACTTAATTTTTTACACTATTTGAAACACTTACATTTTTTACACATATAGTTACATAGACCTCATATATATAAATATTTATTGATCAATAAAAAAGAGACCTTTATTCATAAATAGAAAACAATACAACATTTGAGAAACATTACATTAATAGAGAGGGGGGGGGGGGGGGGCGGTGTGGAGGAGCAAAAGTCATCATTTCTTAAAATTCAAATCCCAACTAAGTTCATATCCAGAAACAAGAACAATCATATGACAGCACCCAACCCCAAGTTTACATAGACCTCATATATGTGTGTAAAATATTGTGTAAAAAATCAGTACACCTAACATTATTGAATCCAATATGGCATTGTGTGCTTAAAGACTTGATAAAAACACAAAACTACAAGAGTCTAGTTTCTTTCCCCGTCCACACTAGTTCCAACCTATGGGCCCTCCATGAACCTCATTTTGACCATCCGTTCTGTTCAATTTTTAGATTCTTAGGTGTAGATAATATATATAAAAAGTCAAATTGATTCAATAATCATACATGTATACTTTTATCATATTCATTTTCAAAAGAAATGATGATAAATATGATTTTAAAAATAAATTATTTATTTTTTTGAATATTAACATAATAAAATTAGGTAGTTAGGTTATCGGATCAATGATTATTTAGCAGAGTGGGATAGTTTCGAAAACGGATTATAAATTTCAAATCGTGGATCAAATTAACCGGCAATTATCAAGCGGATCAATGCGGATTGAATGGTGCAGATTAGATCATATTTTCCATAGCCCAAGGTGTGACATATCCACAATTGATTCTTAGTATTCTTTTTCATTCTATTTTATTTATTTATTTATTTTGTTGAGTTTTTTTCTCTTCACAAATCCCCTCAAATCCTTGATTTAATACACCTTTAATTTCAAAATCTATTATATCATCATGCATGTTAATCATGTCATCATGAAAATTGCCAACTAACTTATTGTGTGGTGAAAAAATAATTTTGAAACATACATAAAAATAAATAAATGCAAAGTGAATAAAATTTTGCTATTGCTTACTTTTTCTTTTTTTATTTTATTAATTTCTCTTTAAATTCTTAATCTAAACACAATCAAAATAAATTCGAAAAGAAAAATGAGAGAATTCATCAACCATGTGAAAAACATGCATGGATGCTTTTATAACAATGATTTTAAGTATATATGTATTGGACCAGACTCCTCTTCAGTTGAGTTTTCAATTTGAGAGTGTTGTTGGGTTTTTGCATGCTTATTATAAAGCCCGCATCGATAATTCGACCCATTCAGTATGTAAGACTCGTCGAGTATTTCATCTCTAAAAAAATTACGTTAATCAAATATCGATAAACATTTTATTGGATGACATATTATTGTGTGAAACCCATTACATATATAGCTGTTTTTCATTATTGTTTAATACTAGTTTGTGCAACACTGACAAGTGAAAGTAGATAGGGAAATTAGTTATATGTTAATTTAATCCAAATAGGCATTCAAATAACATATGGGTCCATACTTGAGACTATAAACAATTATTTATTCCATTAGTTTAATTTATTACAATACTTTCCAGCCAAGGATGATCAGACATCCACATTAATTCAAAACATTTGGGATATAATTTATTTTAATAATAAAACCATATCATAATCATATATTTCTTCTATCAAAAGCAGTAAAAAATGATATATAAGTTCATTTTTTAAACTCACATTTTAGACTTAATGATGTGTAAGTAAGATGGTTGGTTAATAATAAAAATATATATGTATATGAGAGAGAGAGAGAGAGAGAGAGAGAGAAATAATGCATGAGAATGATTAATTGATTGATCATTAAACTTGAAAAATAAATTTAATTTTTTTTATGAGTTATGTTAAGGATTCCAAAAAAATTACCAAAACAAATTACCAAATCTGTGTAGGAGCCACACAAATCACATGTGTGTGAGTTCCACATCCATGTGAGAAGTTTGATAATTTACTTGGAATCTATAATATTTTTTTTTTTAAATTTAAATAGCATTACTCAAAGTGTAATGCTAATTTTGTTTATTATTATTATTTATTTATTTTTGGGTTTTCAGTTTTTTTAAACTCTTAAATTTTGATGGTTGGTACATTCACACTCTATTAATCTCTCTCCCACTCACTCTGTCTCTCTCTCTCTCTCTCTCTCTCTCTCTCTCTCTCTCTCTCACGCGCGCGCGAACACTTACCTGGACATGAGAATACTGATGTGTTGTAACCACTCATGCAGTTGACACCAAGTTTATTTTGATGATTTTTAAATTATTTATATTATAAAATTTGTTGAGTTAAGTATTTATAACAAAAATTAAGTTAATTAAATATTTATAATCATAAGATTAGAGTCTAAAAATAAATAGTATATTATCAAAATCATGTTTGTTGTTTATTTTTTTTTTTTTAAATGTTATATTTTTTTATGGTTACAAATGTTCGATTGATTTAATTTTTTTTTTATAAATGATTTACTTGACAAATCCTACAATATAACAGTTCAGATTATTAAAGTACACTCGGTATTGACCCCATGAGGATCACAGCAACCTATTTTAGGCACAACAATAATGTTCCCAAATCTTATTTGAAAAATGTTTTGTGGCCCTAAAAACTGTGGCCCTAATGGCCCTAATTCCTGTTTGGGTAAGTTTGTTTTTTTTTTCTTTTTTTTTTTTACCTGATATGGAAATTAGGGCCATTAGGGCCACTAAATTTTGAGCTACCAACCAAAGCCGATCTTATTTATCCTTATCACTGAAAAAATTTATTTGCTCTTTTAGCTTAAACTGCCGTTAGTGTGGAGGGTTTGTTTGAAGTGTCCTAAATAAGTGTATTTTTTAATTTTTTAGACTAAAAAGTTGAGAAAAAAAAATATGTTTGTTTGGGTTAACTTTTTAACTTTTTATGAAAAAATGTGTATTAAAAATTTGTATAAATTAGTGTGTAGGAGAAGATTAGGAGTGTGAGTTGTACAGCCGTCCTATCTACGCAGCTGAAGTGATGCTAAGAAATGATTGGCTACTTTTTTGGCATTGCACTAGACAGTGTTGTTCGGCCCATAGGTGCCATCACGGGTCCCGTTTTAATAATCTGAACCGTTCAATGTATAGAACTCGTCGACTACTATATGCCTATAAAAAATCACGTTGATCGAATATCGATAGTTATCTAATCAGATTAATTTTTTTTCAACCGTTAACTATAACACCATCCATTTTTTTATACAAAACTGATTTGATCATGTAGTTAGCAATATCCGATCAATGTGATTTTTTACAGATATATAGTATTCAATGAATTTTACACATTGACGGTTCAAATTATCAAAACGGGACCCGTGATGGGCTCCTATGGGCCGAACAGCAGTGTGTTAAAATTGTACCCCAACTGTGCAATTTTTCTTAAAAAAACGCAGCCACAGATCTGAAGGACTTCAGATTGACTTGTAATTTTGTTCATCAAATTAATTTTTTTATATTTTTTTTTATGAATAGTGATAACTTTTTAATTTTTTGAATAACTTTTTAAATTTTTATCTTTTTTTTCACATGTCAAACCAGGCCTAAATATATTTTAGATATGACTGACATTACCTTAAATTTTTAATATACATTAAGTATTTAAATATTATTTTTTCTCATTTTTCAAAATATTCTTATTCGCTGAACAAATAACAATATTAAATTAAATTTGAAACCCATTACAGCATTAACGAGTAATGAAATCTATTACAACAATATTATATTGACAAAAAATCAATAAACATATATAATTTAATATAAAAGTATAATAAACGTAGCATTATATTTTTAATATAAAAAAAAATGTGCAAATTATTTTCTATCATATAAATAACTAGAAACTAGTAATAATAACTAAGAAAAGGACAAAAACAAGAAAAATGTTATATATCTTGAATTTTTTATCAAATAAATGATTAAATATTTTACATAAGTATGGGGTCTGCAAAATTACGACTCTACACATTTAATCATTTATTTAATAAAAAATTTAATATTCCTCACATTACCCAAAACAATTCAGCAAAGTCAAAGTCAAAGTAAAAGTAAAAAATTTTCACCCAGCAAACATCTATATAAGGGCCATGACCTTGCACTAGTTCTCATCAACACACCCAACTTTCTCTATTCCCCAACAAACACCACTTCTCATTTCTCATGGCTTTCTCATTCTATTCCACTTTCCTCTTCTCTCTTCTGTTGATCTCCTCCGCGTTAGCTAAGACCTCTTTCCGTCCCAAAGCGCTAATTCTTCGAGTGCAAAAAGACCCCTCCACCCTCCAATACGTCACCCATCTCAACCAGAGGACTCCTTTAGTCCCTGTGAGCTTAATACTAGACCTTGGTGGTCAATTCTTATGGGTAGACTGTGACCAAAGTTATTTCTCCTCCTCCTACTACCCCGCTCGATGTCGTTCTGCCCAATGCTCACTTTCTGGCTCTACTGCATGCACCACAGAGTGCTACTCATCCCCTAAACCAGGATGCTACAACAACACATGCAGTCTCTTACCCGATAACTCCGCCACCCGCACATCCTCAGACGGTGAGCTTGGCTCTGATATCGTCACCGTTGAATCCACTGACGGGAACAACCCCGGGAAGGTTGTCTCTTTGCCTCACTTTCTTTTTGTTTGTGGGTCCACATTTCTCTTGGAAGGCCTTGCTAGTGGTGTTAAGGGCATGGCTGGCCTTGGAAGGACTAAAATTTCACTCCCTTCTCAATTCTCTGCTGCTTTCAGCTTCCACAAAAAGTTCGCTATTTGTTTGAGCTCTTCAAATAATGGTGTCACGATCTTCGGTGATGGACCGTATGTGTTCCTTCCTGGTATTGATGCCTCAGACTCTCTCAGTTATACCCCTCTCATCCTCAACCTTGTGAGCACTGCCTCGGCTTATTCTGTTGGTGATGCTTCTTCGGATTACTTCATCGGAGTACAATCCATCAAGATCAACGAAAAAACAGTACCCATAAACACAAATTTACTAACCATAGACAGTGAAGGCAATGGTGGAACCAAGATCAGCACTGTCAATCCCTACACAATCTTGGAGACTTCAATCTACAAAGCTGTCACTAAGTTCTTCATCAAAGAGCTCTCTGGTGTTCCAAGAGTGGCATCGGTGGCACCTTTCAAGGCGTGTTTCAACTCCAACAATATCTCAAGCACACGGGTTGGGCCGGCCGTGCCTTCCATTGATCTTTTGTTGCAGAGTGAGAGTGTTTTCTGGAGGATCTTTGGTACAAACTCAATGGTGCAGGTGAGTGATGATGTTTTGTGTCTAGGGTTTGTGGATGGTGGTGGAAAACCTAGGACTTCTATTGTGATTGGAGGGTACCAAGTTGAAGACAACCTTCTGCAGTTTGATCTTGCAGCATCAAAGCTAGGGTTCAGCTCATCACTGTTGTTTAGGCAAACAAATTGTGCCAACTTCAACTTCACATCCAATGCTTAGAGAGACAGAGAGTGCGTGTGTGTGAGTTTGAATTTCAATAATTTTAGCATACAATATCACATTTTAAAAATGTCGAAGTATATAGAATTAGAACATGAAAATAACATAAAAGATATATTTTGTAGTTGAAATTTATTTTAAGTGTTGTCTACATCACAGTAAAGATGAATTTCAGTCACATAATATATTTTCTATATATTTCTTGTTTTAATTTTATTTTTGAATATTGTTGCTTTTTAAATAAATGGCCATGTGATTGCTTGTGTGGCCTCACATATGTATTCGTTTTTTAATGCAACTTTTGTCATAAAATTTGCTGCATTTTAGTGCTTTTTATGGATATAATAAATACATGTATGGCTTTTGTGATGAATTTTCTATTGTTTCAGTAATAATCAAAAGCAAAACTATGTATTGCATTGATGCTTCTTGTCCCTATCTTTAGAATAATATGAGGATATATTAATCTAATCTAAAATGATTTCTCTAATTTATATTTCATATGAGTCTAATTTTTGTACTTGAGCAACACTACTCTCAATATAAAGTAAGGAAAAGGCGTAGAGCCTAATTCCCAAAGTCCCAAATAATTTCTTAGGACCAATTCATATACAGGGCATTGCCTTGATTTTTATTGGGCATCCGCTAGTGGATGGATGGTGGGATTGGTCCAATAGGTTGGAAACCTAATTACCATTAAAAATATATATATTTATAAACGTATAGTTTTTGTAAAACTCTTTTCTTTTCTTTTCTTTTTTTTTTTTGTAGTTTACTTTTTTGAGTTGAAAAAATAAATAAGTTGAAAACTAAGGGCCTGTTTGGTAACGTTTATGTTTTCAGTTTATATTTACAAAAAATTTATAAACTTGTTTTTATTTATTTTTAGAAAAACATAAACTACAAACGCGTTTGATTTAGACAAAATGTTTAAAAAAATTTAAAAATATAAAAAAAAGTGAGAAATGGCAAGTGGTGACGAGTGGTGGCGGCGAAAAACGGTCGTGGAAAATGATGGCGAGTGGTGGTGGCGGAAGACGGTGGTGGAAAATGGTGGCAGGTGGTGGGTGATGGTGGCAGAAGACGGTGGTGGAAAGTGGTGGTAAGTGGCGAGTGGGTGGGTGGTGGTGGCGGAAGACAGTAGTGGAAAGTGGTAGCAAGTGGCGGGTGGTGGCAGCAAAAGACGGTGGTGGAAAGCGGTGACGGGATGGTGGTGGATGGCGGGTGGTGGCGAGCGGGTGGTGGTGGCGGTAGGTGGGTGACGGTGGCGGGTGGTGGGTGGTGGCAAGTGGGTGGTTGTGGTGGTGGCGGGTGATGGGTGGTGATGTCAGGTGGGTGGTGGTAGGTGATGGTGACGGGTGGGTAGTGGGTGATGGTGGTGGTGGTGGATGGTGGGTGGTAGTGGGTGATGGTGGTGGTGGTGGATGGTGGATGGTAGTGGGTGGTGGTGGTGGGTGGTAGTGGCGGGTGGCTGGTGGTGGCGGGTGGTGGATGGTGGTGGCAAGTGGGTGGTGGCGAGTAGGTAGCAGGTGGTGGTGGCGGGCGGATGGATGGTAGTGGTGGGTAGTGGGTGGTGGCGAGTGGGTGGTGGTGGCTAGTGGTTGGTGGTGGCGGGTGGTGGATGGTGGTGGCAGGTAGGTGGTGAGTGGTGGTGGAGAGTAGGTGGCGGGTGGTGGTGGCGGGTGGGTGGCAGGTGGGTGGTGGGTGGTGGTAGCGAGTGGGTGGCAGGTGGCTGGTGAGTGGTGGTAGCAGGTGGTGGAGGGGGGGTAGGTAGTGGTGGCGGAAGACGGTGGTAGAAAATGGTGGCTAGTGTTGGGTGGTAAAAAAAAAAAAACTTAAAACTCAAAACGGAAACACATTTTTTGAGTTTACATTTTTTGGCCAAATTTATAAACTAAGACCACTGATTTACAAATCAAAAATTTATCAAACAAGTTTTTATTTGAGTTTTTTAAATTTTTGTAAATATAAACTGAAAACGTAAGTGTTACCAAACGGCACCTAAATAAATCTGACCAATTAGCATATGCCAAACTACAACAACTCACAATATTTTCAAAACTTAATCTAAAAGAATTGCGAAAAAAAGTTTTTTTTCCCAAACGGGGCCAAATAAATCAAGAGCTAGTGACTTTGTTGGAATGGGAATTGTTTTCCTAATAATCATTAATGGGGCACTTACCAGTAAGTCTCATACACAAAATTCAAAATTCATCTAATCCCAAAACAAAACACTTGCACTAATTAGTCCTATATATTTTTAATTGTTACCAAAAAATCTCTTTTTTTATATATATAAATTTAAAAACGCTGTTACATCCCACCACCGCTGGACTTCCTGTCAGACGGTCACCAGATACTCCTTAGAATATTCAACACCACCGGGAAGTTCGTCGGGAGTATCGCCAGGAGTTCGCCGGAATATCGCCAAAGTGTTCTAAATATTAATGGAAGTCGCCAAAATGTCCAAAATATTCGCTAGACGTCAAGAAAACCATCGGATATTCACTGGAATGTCCAGAATATTACCCTGAAAAAAGAGAAAAAAAGAAGAAGAAAAAGAAGAATAATAAATAGAGAAATTGTGTGAAAAAATATAACAAAATATGCTAAATATTGATAACTTGAAAGGAAAAAAAATAAATAAATGACAACAACAATGGGAACAGTATATGTTATTTTTTAATTTGTGTAGGGTTTAAATAAATAATCTCCAATATTGATCAAATTGAAAAGCAAGTTTTGAAACTGTAAAATATTACAGTTTCAAAGTATGATTCTATTAAGCATTTATCCTTATTAATCAAACTGAAAAAATGCTATGAAATTGTAAAATTTTAAAGTTCTAAAGAATGGTATGAAACTGTAAAATTTTGCAGTTTTAAAGCATGATTCATTTCAGTACCAAAAAAACTGAAACTGTAAAATTTTACAGTTTTCACCGCCTGTAACTAAAACTCGAAAACAATTTGTTCAGAATTTGAAAATTTTCTCCATTAAAGCAGGAAAATAGAAGTGTGTAGCAGAGAAAATGTAGAAAAATCTAGAGATCGAAAGAAAGAAACAGATATATAGAGAAGATTGTACTCCGGTAATTATTTTCGGTTTAGATCTAGTCTGTTCTCATGTAGATCTACTCATCTTCTTCGCCGAAAACTTGTCCCATTCACCGTCAGTAAGGGTGAAGTAAGAAATCGGTGGTCGGTGGTTGCCGGTGAACTCCAATCAATGGTAGTCGTCAGTCGCTAGTGACTATATATTAGAAAGAGAAAGAGAAAGAGAACGAGAAGAAGTAAGGCGTAATTGCCAATTGCCGAAAAGAAAGAGAAAGAGAAAGAGACAAAGAAGAATGAATACACAAAGAAGAATGAAGAAGAAAAATACGCAATGGACTTTTGAGAGTATCCAAAAAATAATTATGAAATTAAATAGAGTTCTCTTCTTTTAAATAGGACTTTCAGATAATTTTCCCATCATTTAATCAATATGTATATTAAAGCCCAAGCCCAAACGGTGAGTCTAGCAAGACTAGCAATTTATCGGGCCTCAGACATGGCCCACTTACAGATACTGCTAAATGAAAGCCTAGGACGGAGCGAAGGATACAAAGTTGGGCCTGGCCAGGTCTGAAAAAATTGCACTACAATTTTCATAAGAGACATAACATTAGTATACACTATGTTACTTCCTATTACCGCTTTGAAAATAGACTCTCCTGAATGCAATGTAGAAAGTTATAAACAATCTAAGTGAAATTCTCTTTAAAATCATCAATAAGTTTTTTTGTGAGGTTGCAGAATTTGATTCAACAAGTGGTATATTGGCTCTTCGGTACCAATTTAGTTGGGATCAAGTTTGTTTGGTTATGATACTTTTTGTATCTTCTTCCTTTATTGATGATTGTAATTGTATTGTTACCGGATTATTATCAATAAAGTGGTTCTTTTGTTGTTTCAAACCAAAAAATAAAAAAAATGGTCATGAATTCGAGTCATAGAAGGATTCTTGTGAATAAGAAATTGTTGATGATTCTAAAGGCATATTGTGATTGTCATAAAAGACATAAGTGAAATGGAGCAAATTCTATCCAGTCCACACAAAAAGTGGACTGAATTGTGTAGTTTGGATCCATAAGGCCAACTAGGGGTGTTTGCGGATCGGTTTTGACCCGCCCGCATCTATGCGTTTTGGGAAAAAGTCAACCCGCAACCGCTCGCAGTGTGCTTTGCGATTTGTGCGGATAGGGTTTGTAGATGTACGGGCGGTTTGCGGTTTACACTTTTTTCTTTAAAAATTAATTTTTTTTTTTTTTCCCATCGAATTTAGGCATTAGATTCATTTTATATATTTGTGATCATTTGACAATAATTTTCTGATGAGTTTACAAATAAAAATTGAATATCAATGCATTAAATGAAAGTACCCAAAACAAAGAGACACTACACTAGCATTTTTGCCATGAAAAAAATGTATATCAATGCATTAAAGGTTGTACTCAATTAGAATTGTCAGTTTAGTAATCAATAATCAAACTAGAAGCTTCATCGATTACCAGAAGGAAAATTTTATTAGGAAAAAGTGGATGAGTCATCAATGAAAATCATATAAGAAACCAAGTTTAGGACTTGATAATTCTATGACATTAAGAAAGTTGAAAAATACTTAAAAATAAGGATCTTAGGCCTCGTTTGGGAACAGGCTAATTTAGTAACTTTTTGACTATTTGGCTAAAAAGGTAGGTAAAAAAAACTTGTATGTTTGGGATGACTTTTTGGCTAATTACGAAAAGATGTGCAAAAAGTAGAGAGAAAAGAGAATCTTTGACTTTTTGGTATGAGTGGTTGGCTTTTTGGCTAATTTAGTAACTTTTTGGCTAATTGACTAATTTAGTCAGTCCCCATAATGGTGCTCCTGTTAAAGTTACAAAGTTGGTATATAAAAAATAATAATAATAATAATAATTAAAGTGCGGGCGGTTTTTGCGGGTTGCGGGTTTAACCCGCGACCCGCTTGCAACCCGCAAATTTGTCATATTTTAAACCGCATCCGCTCGCATTATGTTTGCGAAACCGCTCATTTATATGCGGATTGAGCGGGTTGGGCGGTTTGAGCGGTTCGAATAAACCGTTGCCCACCCCTAGGGCCAACCACGGATTCTAAATTAATGATTCTAAATTAATGATCTAAATCATTTATTTTTTAAACTATAATATGTAGATCATTTGCATAAAAAAATTAAATCAATTCAATAATCATAGTTATGTTATTTTATCACAAAAATGGATGGTTTAGTTTTCCAATAATATTTATTGTTCATTTTTTTTTTTTTTTTTTGCAATAAATGTCATAAACTAACACGGTTAACGTTATCAAATTGATATAATTTTTTTCATAGATAATTTAAACACTGTAACCTAAAATATAAGCGATTCGGATCATTAAAGTCAGGCCCTTGGTGGGTCTCACAAGTTTGAATAGTACCATCCAATTCACAATGGACCAGAGAGAACTTCATCTCTAAAACTGTGTTTGGTTGGAGGATTTAATAAAAGAAATAACAAGAGAAAAGAAAATGCAATCCCAATTTTTGTTTGGTTATAACAGAAAACACAGGGAAAAAGAAAGTGAGAGAAAAATACAATCTCGCTTTTTGTCTTTTGGTTCACTTAGGCTCTTTTCTTTCTCTATGTCCCAACTCAACCAAACATAATTTAGAATTCAAATCCTATCAGTTCTTTCTCATTTTCTTTCTATTTCCATTTTTCATTTCTATTTCCCTCATCAAATCTTCCAATGAAACCCTCTAATACGGACATATAATACCAAGTCCAAAAAAAAAAAACTGTTAGTAGAAAATGGTTAACCTCTTATATGGAACACTGAAGAAGCATGAATGAGTAAACTCCTGTTTTTTAAAAACTTTGTTAGAACAAACACAAGATTTGTGTTGAAGCAACACTTCACCTTAATTACTCACTCACATTTCCATCCTTCATTGAGGAGCCAAAACAGTGTGACTACATAACTAACAAATCACCAACCCATAACCTCCACTCTTTCCTCTATATACTATACACACATATATGTATATGAACAATGTTATAAATTCAAGAAAATTAACATGTGATTCAGATTTAATTTGAGTGTAAGACCCACTACAAACAATTAAATCTGAACCACACATTATCATTCATGATATATTTAGGGGTTGTTTGGAATATCCTAAATAAGTGCACTTTTTAATTTTTTAGACTAAAAAGTTGAGGAAAAAAAGATGATTGTTTAGGATAATTTTTTGACTTTTTACGAAAAGATGTGTATTTAAAAATTGTATAAATTAGTGTATAGGAGAAGTTTTTTGGCGAGTTGGCAATACGGTGGGCACTACGGTGGCAGCATTGTGCAGAGTAGTGTATAGAAGATACTTGCTTCATTTTCGGGCATTGAATTGGACGGTGTTGTTCGGCCCATGGGGGCTCACCATGGGTCCCTTTTTGCTAATCGGACCGTTCAATGTGTAGAACTCGTCAAGTACTATATGCTTGTAAAAAATCACGTTGATCGGATATTGATAGCTATCTGCTCGGATTAGTTTTTTTGTCAACCGTTAACTATAACGCCATCTATTTTTTTATACAAAACTGATTTGATCATGTAGTTAACGATATCCGATCAACGTGATTCTTTACAAATATATAGTATTCGACGAGTTCTACACATTGAACGATTCAGATTATCAAAACGGAATCCATGATGGGCCCCCACGGGCCGAACAGCACCGTCTTGTTTGTGCACTTGCCTGTTCCCTTTGTCCAACCAAAGTTGGCAAGTGAGTTGTACTTTTTTTTTGGTGTAAAATTAATTTTTTTATATGTTTTTTGGTAAATAATGATAACTTTTTAATTTTTTTAGTAACTTTTTGGCTTTTTTTGAAAGATGTCAAACCAGCCCTTAATGACAAAAATTCAGAGTACCTAGATTTATCCTATATATGTATATATTTTCTAGGTGATGCAAGAAAAAAATGTACAATTTTTCTAAATTTTCATCTTCTTTGCATCTATTTGGTTCTCAACAAGGGTCTTTAAAAGCCAGTATTGCTATATCACTTTGACAAGAACAAAGAGAGAGTCTAGTTTTGATCATGAAACACTTGTTCGAGGACCAACCAACCATTGAGAATTCTAATGAGGCATCAACTAGTGATCAATCTAAGTATGATCAAGAGATGGGGTCCAATGCAACGCCAAGGAGTGTAGATGTTTTGATCAACAAAGCTTCTTGTTGCTCTCTCCCATATCAGATGGACATGGATTCATTGCGCAAGGTAAGAGAAAGTACTTCTCCCCTGTTTGTATTTGCTGTTTTTTGTTTAAAAGTTGTAACTAAAAATTTGTAGTTGTAAACTGTTTACAAAATTTACTAGATTCGTATAACGAAAAAAACAAATGAAGTGGTTCACTTATTTAGAATCATTCTTTCGTCTCTCTTCAACACCTTCTAGTCACCATCCACTATCATCACCACCATAAGCTATCACATCTAGCCACCCCCACCTCTAGTCACTATCATAGGCAACCTCCTCTGACCATTTTTTCTAGATAGAAACTATCTCTGATTGTTAACAATCACTATCATTAACCACCTTCTGTATGAAATTACTTCCGACTACCGTCTCTCACTACTCACAACCACTTCTGAGTACTACTTTTGACTATCAAAAACTAACTTTGATCACTACCTATTGCCATTCCTTCTTACTCTTTTTTTTTTAAAATATGTGTATACTAAACAAGTTTTTATCAACAAAAAAAAAAATTATACTTCTCACTAGACAAGACAATTAAACCCATGGATCCTTCCATGGGTTTTGTTTTGGTAGCAAAATTTATTTTATTCCCTTCAGATTTAAAGTTAAAGTACTTTGCCCTAATGTGATTTAAATATAGACAAATTGACCACTTGTTCTCTCATGATTTTGGATTGATTTGCAACAGTTAAATTTTCCATCCAAATAGACAGCAAGTGTATCACAAACCGATTGTACAATTATGACCCCATTTCATTATTTTCCCTCCATAAATGGTTGGACAAAAAGACATAAATGCCCCATTAGTCATTATTCATTTTCTATCCCTAAATCCTAAAAAAACAATCTATCTGACCCATTTATTGATTCCATCCTTTAGAACCTGAACCCTAGATATGGATCTTTAGAGAGTTTGCTACAGTGCAACAATAAAATCTCTAAATCATTTAATTCCAGTATCCATTTCATCTTACAAAAAATTGTCAGTAAATTTCGGACCGTGCATATATATGTGGAGATCTATTGGATACATGTGTACACACAAATGTTCACCAACAAAGCAATTATCCATAGCAGCTCTATGTGCCGTACAAATGGGTTTGGGTTGTTGATTAATGAGTTATGGAATTTTATTATTTCTTGTCATTGTTAGTCATTTGAATTTCAAATTTTCGGGCAGTGTTGATTCAATAGAACTGGCCAACAAACTCCCTTTTTTTCCCACAAAAATGTTCCATTTTTTATTTTTATTTTTATTTTTATAACATTTTCAATCTTCAAAAGGACCTCTGTGTTGTGCATGGAACTTACTATTATGCACAGGTTATCATTTTTTTTTTTCTTTTTTTTTTCTTTTTTTTTTTTTTTTTGTGGAAGAGCTCTTAAAAAAATTATAGTAAAAGGAAGTGAGGAGATGGAGTAATGGAAAGAGAGTAGGTGTCGCATACCCACGGTAAGGATAAGTGATTCCTACAATGGGTCCACAATTTGATTGCTTGCTTGATCTGACTACCTTAGGAAAGGTGCTCTGCTTTGTGTATGGTAGTACTCTGTTTTTGTTGTGAAGAAAAAGATGTAAAACATTGAAGAAGAAGAAGAAGAAGAAGAAGAAGAAGAAAGTAATAAGTTTTTCCATGCAAGAGGTAAAATAGTCTTTTAATTACCAACTTTAACAGAAGTTAGATTGCAAATCAGTCCAAAGGTGATCTGCCTATATTTGAAATATATGGGGGTGAAGTGCTCCAACTTCAACTCAAGCGAGGAAAGTGAATTTTACCCTTTGTTTTTTTAGCCCTATGTCTGTAAATCATTTACGAAAAAAAAAAAAAAATCAAATTAAACTGATAATCTTGGCAACATAAGTTTATATAATTTATGTTTAAAAAAATAGCAATAAAAGACAAATATAATAAAATTATATAATTAGAATTTTCGAATCAATTTGATCTTTTGTTCTATTTTTTGTCACGGATTGAATTGTCCCATCCAACCCATCTAAAAAAAATATATTTAAATTTTTTTGTAAATAAAAGGTATTAATTTATAACTATTACTAAACGAGACAGATGAAGCCTAGTAAATGTTCTTGGATTGGCAATAAAAGTGGATTATGTATGTAAAAAAAAAATAATTAATTAATTTATTTTTTTATTTTTTTATTTTTTTTGGCAGTGAACAAGGTTGTTTTTGTTGATGATGTGCAGGTTTTAGCAGAGGCATTGGGGACATTCATTCTGATGTTTTGTATATGTGCAATCATAGCAATCACTCAGCTTATGGGTGGCCAAGTTGGCCTCTTGGAATATGCAGCCACGGCAGCTCTCACGGTGGTGGTGGTGATTTTCTCCATTGGAGCCATCTCTGGAGCTCATGTCAACCCTTCTATCACTTTTGCCTTTGCTACTTTGGGTCAATTTCCATGGTCCCAGGTACTAAGAATCATGTCGTCTTAGTCATGTTTGTGTCATCTCCTATCGTATCCTTTAAGTTGTGTGTTAAAATTCTCTTAATAATAATCCAATTTATTTATTTATTTTTGTTATTTTTGAGTAGTTCGTGTCGTGTTAAAAAATAAAATTTTAAAAAAAATCTACCCTTATTTTGAACTCTTTTTTTTTTTTTTTCCTTTTCATTAAACTAATCTTTACTAAGTGAAATTGTTCATAAAAATATTAAATTTCAGCTCAATTCTATTCTCCAATTTCGAAAAACTAAACCTAATTTTATTTTATTTTTCAAGATTGACTGAAAAATAATAAATGAAATATCAGATCATCTCAAAAGAAAAATCGAAATACTATTGTCCCCAAAACCTTATTTTACTTTTTTTTTATTCAACTGGAAAAGTTTATATAAGAGACTTAAATATGTCATAATACTCCTTGGTCAAAAACTAAGCATCTATTAATTATTCGTATCAATTTCATGTTATACATATTTTACACTGACCTGGTCCATTTATTTATTGTGTTATCTTGTCGTGTCATAATTAAGTTCATGTCCAAAAAAATTATCAGCCTTAGTTTGCTGACTCAATACAATTAATAAGTGTCACTTGATTTTCGAATTTATACTCTTTCGGTGGGCCCTAAAGACCTTACTTGGGATATGTGCCTGCTTTTTTTTTAAATCCATTTGATTTCAAACTCTCCAATATTTTTGGAATCAGAAAACTGAAAGTTTTTGTGATTTGATTTTGAAGGTTCCACTATACATAATAGCACAAATCATGGGGTCAACATTGGCAACATATGTGGGAAGTTTAGTATATGGAATAAAATCAGAACTGATGATTACAAGACCATTGCAAGGATCTACTACTGCCTTTTGGGTGGAGCTCATTGCTACTTTCATCATCATGTTCCTTGCTTCTTCTTTGGAATATCAATCTAAATATGTAAGTTCAAATTTTCATACTTTCCTCCTAATAATTGCAACTTGCATAGCTTCTAAGGTCTTCTTGTTGCAACTTCAATAGACTGCTTATAATTTAAATGAAAATTAATTTTTTAAAACTATTTTCATGTTTGGATACCAGAAAATTAGATCCAAACTTGTAATTTGATAATTTTTTTTTGATTTTCTGCAGGTAGGCCATTTGTCAGGATTCGTTGTTGGGACGGCGATTGGACTTGCAGTTCTAATCTCAGGGCATGTCCAAACACTACCCATGTCTACTAATTCTTGAATTTTTAATTTTCTTTTTTTCTTTTTCTGATTATATTCATAACCATCCTTTTGATATTTGATTGCAGGCCTATTTCAGGAGGGTCAATGAACCCGGCAAGGTCATTAGGCCCTGCAATTGTTTCATGGAAATTTGGCAATGTGTGGATTTACCTCATTGCCCCTACTGTTGGAGCTGTTGGGGGTGCATTGCTGTTTCGTGCTTTACGACTTCAACATCATCCTTGTTGCTCTGATTCCTCTCCTAATACCACTCGGCTAAGGCAACCGTTACATTAGCTTTTGTTTAAGGATTGTTGCTTACAATGTTATAAACATTTGTAGTGGCTATAATATGCGTTTCAATTTCATACCATGCTCTGAATTCAATATGAAAACTAATAATAGTATTACAGTGAAGGAATGAAGATTGAAAATAAAGAAAATTAGGCATTCCCTTGATTTGAATTTGTGTTATGATGTTAATTCATGCACACGATGCTTGATTAAAATGCTTTCAAAATCGAACAGCTGAGAGGAGCATAGTGATACATATAAATAAAACTTATAAACTCGTTTTAACAAATTGACGCAGCAGTTATTGAATGCATTCCTTTTAAATCATTTTTTATCTAATCAAATAAAATGTATGATAATTATTGCAAAGAGAACAAAATGTTAAAATTAAAATGATATATTATCAATGTCACATTGAAAGATGTGTTCATCAAATGACCACAAAATCTAAAAGTCACACCCAACGATTAATTTTAGTACACTTCACTTTATCAACACTAAAATCATTAAGCCTTACAACCCAACACACCTATAATCTTCTACAACTCCGTGTTGCAGGTAGGTAGAAATCTATATTTGAAAACATCTTAGTTTAATCCTTGGAACCCCAAGAAAAATGGGAGAAGAAGAGTGATTGATTTGAAATACATTTTGATAAAAATTCTATTACAGCTCCTAACCAATGTCAAGTGTATGAATGCATAGATCATCATTTTTAGATTGACAACGAATTTGCAATTTCACCAATCTAAAAATGACGACCTGGTTATGCATGTCCTAAGTATTGGTTAAATCGATATTTTTCATGGATAGACCACATGTTGCAAATAAAGTGAGATGCCAAGATGGGAAAGGGAATGAACAATTTGCTCATTGTGAAACTTGCGTTGTCAAAATGATGGTGTTATTTATTGGTGCTTTGAGTTGTCGCCTTAGCTCCTTATGCATATATATGCCAAACTCAATTGAGCCTAAGTGGTTCAAGATGGCAAGTAATTTATATATATAAAAATTAAGGGGTTGTTTGAGATTTACTTATATTTTTGACTTTTTACAAAAAATATACAGAAAAATAAAGAAGTGATGTGACCCAAATAAGTACACTTATTTAAATCATCTCCAAACAATCCCTAATTGAACATATGTGTGGATTTTGTTAATTCGTGTTTGGTTACTAATGTCTAATGTGATTATAAGAATATGGATAGGGTGGACGAGGGAGAAGGGGGTGAATTTCTTTGATCAATTGTAATTACGGATGTAACTGTTACATTGTGTTAGGTTTTTATTCTTAGCAATCCCGTTTGACAAAACTCCTTTCAGTTGTATTTGTTTTCGCACTTTTTATTTTAGTGAGGCTATGAGTTTATTAGATGCGAATCCAACCCGAATCGAGCCTTGCAGAGAAGTTTGTGATGTTAATGCTTTCAAGATTGTCACTTCGCTGATTATGACGGGGTCGAGCTGCCCGGTCAGCTCACGCCCGAAGCAAAATGCAAAATTGCATTCAAAGTTGGCTGTCCGCCCTTGCTCGCTCGAGCAAAGAAGTCCTCGCTCGAGCGAAGGATTGCGTCTATACAAAAACCTGAAAGAGTTCATTGGTCGCTTGAGCGAAGGGTTCGTGGCTCGAGCGAAGGCACTAGTGGAAATCACGGGAATTAAGGTTCTCGCTCGAGCGAGCTTCAAAATCCGGATTTCTATAAGGAATTGGTTTTCTTCCAAAACTAGATTACTTTGGATTTCTATAAGTAGTTGGTTTCTCCCAATACTTTACTTACTCCTTCAGATCTTCTTTTTGGATATTAAGGTTTATATCTGGGGATATTTTGCTAGTTTTCTTTGATGTTTTGATTGAGTGTTCAACTCATGATTTAAAGAGTATACATCAAAGGATTAGTTGTTTGTTCTACACAAAAGAGAGAGTTGTTCTTCGGTAGATTCTGAAGAATTCGAGCCTGAAGCTTTGGTGGATTCTGGAGTGGCTCATCGTCAAGACAATTCCGAGATGAAGACGAGGTTGGAAGAGACACATAGGGGTTGGTTCAATTCGGGCGTGGATTCGCTAGGTAATTGAGAGTATATCTGTGTAATTCCTTTATATCTTTTTAGTGGATTGTTTTGTGGCTGTTGCCCGTGATTTTTTTTATCACAATTGGAGGTGTCCAATTGTGATTTTTCCACGTAAAATCGTTGTGTCGATTTGTCTTGATTGTTTGATTGGGATTGTTATATACTGCTTAAAATTGATACATAATCACAAATCAACATCTAGGAGATTTTTAGATTTTTCACATTGTATTATTATTAGGGAAGTGTTTGGGATATACGCAATTCACAAAATTATGTAAGCTTTCAAGAATTTATATAAGTGATCTTATAAAAATAGGTAAGTTAAATATAAATTTCTGTAATTCTATTCATAGAAGTTTTAAAATTCACAAAATTACATAAGTTTCTACAAACTTACATAAGTCATCATTTCACAAAAACGTATAACTCAAATCACAAAATGACATAATAAAAGTACATGCATATGGTATGCAATGCACACCAAAGAGTTTTCCTATAATCCTATAATAAAAGATGGTTGAAACCAAACTTTTTTTTAAATAGCAAAAAAGAAACATGAATGGGATAAAAATAAATTCTTTTGACTAAACAATTTGGTCAACTCTCAAAACATGTTACCTATTTGGGAAAATGTGACATTATGGAGGCCTCTATAAATGTAATTTAAGTCTAAAATACTTTACAAGGCGCTCAGATTAAAAGTCCAAAATTACATTTTTTTTTTTTTGGTTCAAAGATTCAGACATTGAAATAGTATGTCCATAAGGACAAGCTTAGGTAACATGACCACACTACCCACACACACACACATACACACACACACACACACACATATATATATATATGCTATACGGTAGAACACTCTCAAACCAAACCATTTGCTCTCTCTCTCTCTCTCTCTCTCTCTCTTTTCATCACTAACACAACCACCCATCGTCTCAACCTCCTCCATCGCCATCACCGCCAACTGCAACCTCTCTCTGGCACTACTCCACCGCTGTAACAACCCTCACCACTGTTTACCGATTAACCACTGATTACTGCTAAACTGAGACTAATTATGAAAAGTAATTGAATCGACTGAAATACTAAACTGACTGATTGAATGCACTAGTTTAAATGCATATCTATCTGTTGACTGTTAAACTTATCTATCCATGCTTTATGTTTTAAATTGCGAATTGAAGGCCTTATCGGCGGCCGAATCTGAAATCGATTAATGTTTTATGATCATTAGAATTTATAAGATTTTATGACATATTTATCTGAAATGTGATTTAATATGATTAAATTAGATTAAAATAAGCTAAATTGCATAATTGGCTCTAATTACCAAACTACCACTTAGTGGGCCAAGTCTTAAGCCTTTAGTTGATTCACATATGTGAGCCTTAACACATTTCATCAGCCATTTGAGAGACATAAACCGACTATAGAGAGAGAGGGACCTAGAAGAGTTGGTTTTCATTTTGTTTTGCTTGGTTTTGCTTAGAAATTAAGAAGATTAAAGGAGTTCTTGCTTGATTGAGCTTCTAGACTTGTAATTGGGGGACCCAAGGTAGAAAATTCAACCTTTTATTGATGTATTTAAGATTGTTCTTGCATGGTTCATGGTCCATTTGAGGGTGGAGTCTAGAATTTGTGCTAAATTGTTGAATAGAAGCTTAATCTTTGCATGCATGTTTATATCCTTGCATTTGAATGTTGATTTCATGGCAATTGGTGCATGCATGTTCATGTTTATGTTAAAGTCCATGATTTCATCTTGTTTTTGGATGAATTGGCTCAGTAGAGCAAGTATTTAAAGCTTGAAAGTGGTTTAAAGTCTTGCATGTTACACATTCATCATGTTCTTGAAGTGTTGTTTGAAATTGGGTTTAATTCCCTCACCTTTGGGCCTTGATTTTACAAATTGAGCTTTAAATCATGTCATACTATGTATTTACAAGTGTTTTCCAGGAAATGGGCCCAAAGGAATCGAATTTGGTACATTGAAACTTGATTTTGAGCTTGAAGTTCAAATCTAGAAATTCCAGATTTTGAACTCACGCTCGAGCGGGGTGACTGGCGCTCGAGCATGAAAATCGTGCTCCCAGGATTTTGTTGTGTTTTGCAGTCCGCTCAAGCGGGGTAATTTACGCTCGAGCGGGACATTGTGTCTTACACTCGAGCGGGTGTCGAGCGCCCAATCGAGCATGAATTTCACCTATCCAGCACTTTTGACTGTTTTGCAGTACGCTCGAACGGGTAAGTCTACGCTCGAGCGGAAACCTTTGTCTGCATGCACGCTCGAGCGGAGTAACATACGCTCGAGCAGGACCCATGTTTTCTGAAAATTCTAAAAATGCTTTTAAAGTGCATCTTTGCATCATCATTCCATCCTAGGCATTCTTAGGCCTAGTTTAAGCATCTTAATGAGGATATAGATGTAAAACCACACCGAGGCAAATTAGGGATTAAGTTATTATTTTCCCAACTGTGTAGCTTAGTGTGTGTTCAATCTGTAACTGTGTAGGGTTGGCATCTGAGGACGCGCTCTAGCTTAACTGTAGCCCAGAACTCTGTGAGTAACAACTGTATAAAGATATGTTCAAAAAAGAATATCTTCTGAATGGTTAAACTGTACTGTTAACTGAATGAATGTATGTCCTCTATTCTGAACTGTATTGTGGCATCCTTAGCAACTACTGTTACTGTTACTGTTACTGTTACTGTTACAGAGATCTCTGTCAGTTCCTATCTTGGAACTTCTGTTTACTGTTATGATGGCCATCACTGACTGTTCGGTCTTTTAAGACCTACTGTTTACTGTACTGCTATGCTAATGGATGTACCACATATGACTGTTATGACTGAATGACTGAAATACTGAGTTAATGAACTGTTTTCATTACTGTAAGGACATTCATTCTTAACCTCTTTACGCATTATGTTCTTCACTGGGCTTTAGCTCACTGCTCATATATATATGTAGGTGTTCAGGCACCAGACCGGAGCTAGGAGCGTGGGTTAGACTCTCTTTTGTCAAAGCCAACTACTGTGCCTCACTGCGAGGTTCCGAGCCCGTTCAAGCTACGGCTTTGAGGTGTTTTAGTTTCCCCCATTTTGTTCTGTTTTGTATAGACTGTATAGACTGTTACTGTACTGTTTTAACAGAGATTAAGTCCCTGTCCTGAATGATTGTAAATGTTGTACATACTGTTTTGCATTAATTGTATATATGTATGAAAAGTCTTTTTGCATACAGACTGTCACAACTCATTGGGCATTGTTTAAATTACTGTTTTGGCTTCCGCCAGCCCCTGTACTCTGTTTTACTGTTCTACTGTTAAGCAGGCCTTCGGTAATCACGGATTACTGGCCAGTTACGGTGCCAAACCCATAGGGGCGGGTTTGGGTCGTGACAGCCGCTGAGAAAGCGCCAGCAAAGCTCTGATTGCGTACTCTGTCACACATATTCTATCGTACCATCAAATCCAAAATCGTCTTCCTCCTCCGATCGTGCCACCATTACGGTTACAAACAAGCCAAGCCGAGCCGAGTTTTACTATGTTCGAGCTTGACTCGACTTATTTGCAAAATGTTCGAGCTACTCAAGCTCAAAACAAGCTATAATATCTAAGCTCGAGCTCGGCTCGTCTAAAATTTATGTAACTCGAGCTCGGCTCATGATGGCTCGTTAAGCCAAGAGAGAACCATGGAAAACAATAACCCTTTACACTTGTATAGAAATTTGTCCACCTTAAAATGTATTTTGCAATCGATGTGGGACTTCCAACAAATGCACCAAACGACGTCGTTTGGCACAACATGTTATTGTAGTCTTTCAATCCCACATCATTGAACAGAGAAAACGCACAAAGCCCTAATGCTTATAAAATAGTGAGTTGTTGACAACTATAACACTAGTCAAAGAAATGAAAGCAAAGGCAAAGCTTTCATACATAGAAGGATTATTTTTTATTAAAATAAACATGCTCATTATTAATGGTCAAGTCAAAATATTTTAACAAATACAAATATACTAATATATATATATATATATATATATGTATATATTATATAATAAAATAAAATATACATATTTAAAAATTAACATGTATATTTTTTAGCTCGCGAGCTTATTCGAGCTGAGCAATATTAAGCTCAAGCCCAGCTCGTTTATTAATCGAGCTTGAAATTTAAGCTCAAACTCATTTATTTAGTTAGCGAGCCAAGTTCAAACGAGCCTTAATGAGTTGAACTCGAGTTTGTTCATAAACAGTTTAGTTCGTTTGCAGCTCTTGTCACCGTTGCTCCTCTTCTCTCTCGAACCAAAGGTCCGTCATTTGTGAGTGAGAGAGAGTGTAGAACAAATCTGAGAACCCTCTCTCTCTCTCTCTCTCTCTTCTTTTCTTTCTTTTCTCTCTCCTCTCTTCTCTTCTTTTCTTCACCTCCGTTGCCACCGATCTTAGTAGATATGTGTAGTTGGAGGAGGCTTCATACTAAGCAAAAAAATGGATGTTAAAGTTTCGGATCTGCACACTGAATTAGGACTCAACTCCCTCGATCAGTTTCTCTCCAAGAAAAAATATATTTCAGGGCAATATTTCAATCTTGAATAGCAGAGTGTTGTTGAGATTTGTTTATTTTGATTTGATGAAGTGATGATGATCACAGGGATAAACGTGGATAGTAGAGTGTTAGAGTGTTCTTTTTTGTATTTTGTATTCAATCTTGAGCAGCAAAGTGTTGTTGAGATTTGTTTTTGATTGCTTTAGATCTTTTCTTTTCTTTCTTTTTTTTTATATATGTCCACATCTACCCAAGGTAGCTTTGAATATGTTTTTGGTAGCATTGGATCTATTAATATCCAGATCTACCTAAGGTAGCTTCATTTTGTACAGATAATGGAAAATCTATGTGGTGGTACTGCTGTTGTTGTTGTTGTTGTTGTGTCGTTGTTGTTGTTGTTAATGATGATCAAACAGATAAATTTTTGTTTTTGTTTTTGTGTTGAACAGATAAGGATGTGGGAGAGAGAGAAATAAAGAGAGAAGAAAGATTTCAACAGATAATAAAATATATTTAAAATTTGAATAGATAAAATATTAAATAGATAAAAAATTGAACATATGGTTTTAAACAGATAAGTGTAAAAATTGAACAGATAACAAAATTTAGACAGATATTTGGATAGTTAAGGGAAAAAATTTTCAACAGATAGGAAAAATTTTAAACAGATAGTCAACGAAAGTCAACAGATAAATTAAGAAGCAAAATTGGAAACAAAATGTCCTCTAAAACTAACAAAAATTTCTCACCAACAAAAACAATTCACTGGATCTAATGTTTTAAACACTCTAAATTAGATTCGTCACCAATTTACTTTAAAAGATGTATATTTATTTGATTGAAATTATGTATATTAGATTGAAATGTATGGCCCATTTCATAACATGTAAGGGAAAATTTGGCTGTCAATGGCTATATACACTTATAATTATATTATTTACAGCAAGCTTCTGTTGGGTAACTAAAGTAGGCTTTGACTCTAAAAAGGAAAAAGAGAGGGGAAAAAAAAGTTAATGCAATATTATGAATCATTTGATGTTTGGAGTCAGCTTTTTTAATAATCTTTTTGTTGGCTATTTTCTGTCTTCAGTGAATTTCTTATAAGAAAATTTACACTTTTGGGTTTTTTTTTATTAGACCAAGTTTAAAAAGTTTAAAATTTTTGAAAAAAAAAATTAGAAAAGGCAAAAAAACAATTAAAAATAGTTAATTTTTTAGATTTTTAAAAGGGTACACTACTAGGACAATGACTATTTGCGTCTAATTTTTTGCGACTGATTAGTTAACCGTCGCAAAAAAGTTATTTTTTTATATTAAAATCTCATTTTACTTAACCCAAACAAAAAAACAAAAACGTAAAATGTGACTCTCTCTTTCCTAATTTCCCAAATCTGAACTCTCTTTCTTCGCTCTCACTCTCTCAAAATCTGTCTCGCTCGACTCTTTCTTTTGAATCTCCACTCTCTCTCACTCGAATCTCATTGTCTCTCGCTCGACAATGAAGATTTGAAGATTTGATTTCAAAATTTGAATATTTGAAGATGCTGTTGATGACGATTTGAAGCCAAATATTTGAAGATTTGAAGATGCTGTTGAAGAAGATTTCGATTGATTCATAATCGAGATTCATAATCGGTAAGCCTAAACACTTCTCTTTGTCTTTCTCTGTAACGTTTGACACATCTTCATCGATTCATCTTTATCGCTCGAATCTTACTCTCTGTAATGACACATCTTCATCGCTTAATTTGTAATATGTAAATTGAACATGAATTACTCTCTGTAATGGTTGATTAATCTGTAATGTTGGACTATCTCTACCTCAAATGGTTGATTAATCTGTAATATCTGAAAATCTAATTGTAAAATTTGTGAGAGATTTGAAGTTGAATCCATGTGTTCATTTGATTTGAATTTATAGTTGTCAAATCGTGAAATTCAATCTGTGATGCTAAGTGATTGCTTCTATGACGTTGAATTTGAATATGAATTTAGTTTCTATTGTATCCAATGTTCAATTACCTGTGACATATTCTCTGCAATCACCTTCGATTACCTGTGACATATTCACTAGTAGTTCCTTTTTGTTTTTCGAATCGTATTTTTATGCTTATCAACTGTTTGATTATATGCTTTAGTAAAAACATTTGTTTGAAATGTGGTAGCGAAACACCAAAAATACAAAAAATATTTATCTGTAATAAGTTTGACATAATTTTTAGCTTGAATCTAATAGAGTGCTTATGTTTATGCTTGTGCCTTTGAAGGGATTATGCCGTTAAGCAGAACTAGAAATTTTTTACGGCACCTTGAACATATGTTTCATTTGAAAGGGATTGCGAGTCCTTAGCTTGCTGTTATTCTACTGGTTCTAGGATTTGAAATTTTAATCATCATAATATTTAACTCTGCCACTAATCAGTTTGCAAACTAGGAATGAAACATGCATAAATAAATATGGTCGCAAGAATATAATCTTACATTCGAGCCCTGTGTCATTCTTATCATTCTTAAGGCATAATGGATTTGATTATTACCTTGTCTGTGTTTGAACTAATTGTGGTAATTGCTCAAGCTTCTAGTATTAGCATGATTCATGTAGATCAAACCTTTCATTAATGGTAGCATTGATCATGCAATTGTTCAAATGTCCAGATTGATCCTGGTGTAAATCATCTATTTGTAGATCAAACCTTTCATTGGTTAAAGAATTGAAAGGTGCAGGTGGGCTTATCCCCATTCACCTTAGCCCTGAAGCTCCAATATAGATATGAAGCCATTGATTGTCTAATTGATTAGGTTATACTATTCTCAGTTCTCTTGTGAGTAGTTATTATTCAACTCTCTGACATTGCAAAACTAATTGCAGGTTTGGGTGCAGAAGAACTTGAGAGGCTGGCTAATCTAGGAACTTGAGAGGCTGGCTAATTGATTGGGTTATACTATTCTCAGTTCTCTTGTGAGTATTTTTGTGCTATGCATAAGGAGAATATTTCTTAGACTAGGTTTTGTATATGTTCCTTGCAGTAGCTTGTTACTAAAAAAGTTTTGCATCCTGAATTTTGTAATTTTTTCTTTTTTCATGTGGAGGAGTATCAACTGCTAACAAATAACCATGCATGATGCTCTTTTAGTTGAAAAAAAATATTGAAAAACTGAGGTAAAGAGATACTTTTTCTTTAGTACATAGAAATCTATTGACTGCAATCATAGATGTATGAGTGATTGATGGGTGTATACGTTGCTATCTCGAAGTAGTGCATTTTCATATAGGAGTATATGTGCATGATTCTTTTGTTGTTGGGGCTAGGGATTAAATAAACTTAAAAAAGACACCAACACAGAAGTTTTCTTCTACAATTTGCCAGAGTATTCACTGCATAAATTCATCTATTAATGAACAAACAATTTATTAGGGATATATTAATGAGCAAGTTCATTGAATGTAACCATTTATGAATGTCTATGTAGATTTTTACTTGTCAAATAGATGCTCATTAGTTGCAATTGTGCATGTAATCCTTAGACCTGAGAGCATTATGGTTGTCTTGTGTATGTGTAACCCGTCTTGTGAGTCATACCTGTCAAATCTTGATTTATCCTTATTGTACAAAATTTACATTCACTAGTGTATCATCTTTTTGATGAACATTATCCACCTTGACAGCTACATTGATAGTTCTGGACTTAGTGGAGCTATGCCTTCATCATTTGCTGCTCTACAAAACATGAAAACAGTGTAAGAGCTTTCTAACATATATTTTTTTCTTTTCTAAGAAATTTATTGGATAAATTTTTCATTCAATTTAAATATTTCAAATTTACCGAGGAAGAATGTTTGGGGATCCCAGGTGGGCTTCAGATACTGAACTGAATGGCAGCATACCTGACTTCATTGGGAATTGGTCAAAGCTTACTACCTTGTAAGCAATATGCATGTCGTATTTCTTTAGTCAACACTCGCACTCAAATTATGGCTTTGTGTTAAATTACATTTTCAATGCATAGTAATTGAGATGTAAAATTTGGTATTTAACGCTTGGGTTCAAGTCTCCCCCATAGCGGATTATTGGGGTTACACCTACTTCTTAATGCCTAGAGTACACTGGAACCTTAGCTTCGGCCGCGACGTAGGGGCGGTGTTGGTTTCGACAGATGTTTATGGGTATTAAGGGCAATGCTCCATGGCAGATGTGTAGACTAACCTATCTGCACATCCATATTATGTTATGTACCTAAAAATAAAAATAAAAATGGTACTTAACAACAATATTCAGCAACCTCTCTTGCATAATCTATAAATCAGCTACATCTCAACTTTCTGTAGGAGATTTCAGGGAAACTCATTTGGAAGTGCGATCCCATCAACATTTTCCAACTTAACCTTGTTGACAGATCTGTGAGTGTTAACTGTTTCAATAGATTTTGTTCATATTTAACATATCAATAAAGCTAATATTCTTTCTTATAATGTAATGTGTATTAATGTAGGAGAATAAGTGATTTATCTAACAGTAGCTCTTCGCTGGAGTTTCTTAAGGATATGACCTCTTTGGGCACCTTGTAAGGCGAAATGGTTATAGTACAATAATCTGCTTTGTTACTTCTTCATTTTCATTATTCTCCAATGCTCTTTTACGAAATAACATACCATGTCCTGCAGGGTTCTCAGGAATAACAATATCTCTGGTTCTATTCCGTCCAATATCGGAGATTATCAAAGTTTAAATCATTTGTAAGTTATTGCTGTTGATTTTGAGTTGGTCCCATATACTTCAACTTGAAAACTGGCCAGTTCATAATCTGGTTGGGGAAGAGGGGATCAAAACTAGCCAGCCAACTCTATGATGTAAACATTTGTTAGTGATTTTACTCTAGGATTTTGTTAACGTATGCTCTTAGGGAAACTAAAGAAACACTAAAGATTCGTATGATTGTTCGACAACTAAAGGAAACTATTACAATAATATGCATTCTTCCTCTGCTTTCAGTGTTCTGCCTTCAGGATTGAGGTGTCTTCAAAGGAATTTTCCCTGCTACCGCAATTCTCCTGTCTGTAAGTGCAGTTTAGAAATTTCCTAAACTATGATTCTGAGAGTAGAATATGTACATCCATAATGCGAGGATAAATGGGATCACATCTATTTGAGATCAGTGTATGAATTTTACTCATAAATTTTTAATATGCAATTTTGAAACATGGATTATATAATTTGGTGTAGTGGACAGAATGGACTCAAATTTGTCTTTCTATTGTTGAGAGAATTCCCAGCCATAAAGTACATTGAACCCATAAAACATATATGAACGACGAGATATGGCTGATATTTACTTTTTGTTAATTGAATGACCTAATTGAATTCAATCTGATAATTTTTTTCTTTGCTATTGATTGATGCTTTATCTAATGGCATGCTTTAACATCTTGCCTTACTTTCAGGTTGAGACTGGAGGCAATCCAGGTGTCCTCTTTAAGACGCACCCTAACATCAACAAAGAGCTGTTTTCCAATGGATTTTATTTTTTTCATAAAAGAACTTTTCCCAAGTTTTTAGTTGTAATAACTCACATATGACTCTAATTTTGAGACTCAAATGGAATGCTTGATTAAACTACAATGCTATACCCGTCTAAATTCTTGTCATTACTACTCTTAGAGTGCTTAACGTTACACTTTTTCTTTTTTCTTTTTTCTTTTTTTTTTTTTTTTTTTTTTGCGACGGTAACAAGATGGTCGCAAAAAATCATGTTAGTGTTTTTCTTTGTTTTTTGCGACGGAAAAATAGTGGTCGCCATAAGTAGTTTAGGCGGTCGCAAATAATTTGCGACCGTTGCTTTGCCATCGCAAAAAGTATTTGCCACCCCCACATTCGCGACCCCATTTGCCGTCACATGGGCAGTCGCAAAAGGTCTTTTGCGACTGTTTTTTTATTATTTGCGACGGTTTATAGCGGTCGCAAAAAGTGATTTTTTTAGTAGTGGTAGTAAAAGGGTTAATTTTTTAGATTTTGAGATTGGATTCATGGGTAGTAAAAGGGTTACTTTCTGAAGAGCATGGTTTAGCGCAGCTTTTAGCCATGATAAAAAAAATCTTTTGCCATGCGAATGGTGCATTCAATTTGACAACTCATCTCGACTAATAGAAAGAAAATACAGTTTGTTGATCTTCAAATATTGGATAATAATCATGGATTGCCATTGTATTTTGGGTCAAGATTGGTGCTCAATTAAAGCTTTAGCAAAATCCCAAATGAAGCAAAGACTATCTGTATGGCAAATAGCTTGCTGGTGTTTGATAAAGGTCAAAGGTAAAAATTAAAAATTGAAAACTGATAAATAAATATTAAAAAATGAATATTGAATTTTTAAGCATTAATTATATTAAAAAAAAATTAGGATTTTGCGTGTTTTTCAATTTAAATTCCAGAGTTTCAATTTCGATAAATTAAACCCTGGAGTTTCATCCGTGCTTCAATATAAACCATCCGCTCATCTTCGTCCATTCTCTATCTCACTTCATCTTCTTCCTTTTTTCAAATTCAAACCCACATGTTCAAACTCTTGTATCTCCCTCATCGTAACTCTATTTCGCCTCATTTTTACATCGTTGGATTTACCTCATGGCTTAGTTTTCATTCCATCCTTCATACGCCTTGTTTCACCTCTTTTGCATGCCATCGGAGCTCCGAAAGTTGGCCAAAATTTTTTTCTCTCTTTGGACAAAATTTTTAGATTTAAACTCACATGTTCAAGCTCTTGTATCTCCCTCGTCGTAACTCTGTTTCGCCTTATTTTCACGTCATTAGATTCATCTTATGGCCTAGTTTTCCTTCTACTCCTTACGCGCCTTGTTCCACCTATTTTTGTTTGATGGTGGAGCTCCGAAAGTTGGCCAAAAAAAAAAAAATTTCTTTAAGTAAAATTTTTAAATTCAAACTCACATTTTCAATCCCTTGTATCTCTTTTATCGTAACTCTATTTCACCTCATTTTCACATCATTGGATTCTCATCATGGCGTAATTTTCATTTCACTCCTTATATGCCTTGTTCCACCGCCTTGCTCCACCTCTTTTTACATGTCGTCGGAGCTCAGAAATTGGCCAAAAATAAGATTTTTCTTTTCTTCTTTTTTTTCTTCCTTCTCCTCCTCCATGGCTTCTTCTCCTGGCTTATTGCTGCTCTACTGCTTCATCATCATTATCTACAAGATGAGGTGGTGATGGTAATGGTGGAGGTGTCGTCGAGTGGTGATAGATATACAACTACCCCACAAAAATCAAAAACTAATGGGTCAATAAGCATATCAAGGCAGCTTGGTTTCCAATCAAGCGTTATCCATTACATCTCCGCTACCAAGAATATTGTCGTGATAGCAGCAAGAGAGAGGAAGAGAGAGAGAGAGAGAGAAATCTTATTTTTGGTCCACTTTTAGAGTTCCGACAACATGCAAAAAGAGATGGAATAAGGCATGTGAGGAGTGGAATAAACTAAGCCATGAGGTGAATCCAACGACGCAAAAATGAAGTGAACTAGAGTAATAACGATGGAGATACAAAGGTTTGAACATGTGAGTTTGAATCTGAAAATTTTGCCCAAAGGGAGAAAAAAAAATTGGACAATTTTCGGAGCCCTAACAACATGCAAAAGAGATGGAATAAGGCGTATGAGGAAGGGAATGAAAACTAGGCTATGAGGTGAATCCAACAACATAAAAATGAAGCAAAATGGAGTTACAAAGAGGGAGATATAAGGGTTTGAACATATAGGTTTGAATCTGAAAATTTTTCCCAAAGAGAGGGGGAAAAAAAAATTCCAAATTTTGGAGCTCCGACGACATACAAAAAAAGGTGAAACAAGACGTATGAGGAGTGGAATAAAAACTAGACCATGACATGAATCTAAAGACATGAAAATGATGTGAAATGGAATTACGACGAGAAAGGTACAAGGGTTTGAACATATAAGTTTGAATCTGAAAGAAGGAAGAAGATTAAGTGAAACGGAGATGGACAAAGATAGACAGAGGGTTCACATTGAAATACGGATGAAACTCCAGAGTTTAATTTGTCAAAATTAAAACTTTGGGTTTAAATTGAAAAACATACAAAATCCTTGGATTTTTTTTTTTTTTTTGTAATTAACCCTAATTTTCTAAGTTGAAAAGTTATTTAATAAAAATTTAAGTACTGGACTAAAATTAAAGTGTTTGATATATATAAAATCAAATTTAATATTTATTATTTTCAAATTATATATTCTAATTTTTATATTGTGATGGTGGTGGAAGTGGTGATGGTGGCATTGGTATGGTGGTGATGGTGGTAGCGGTGATGATGGTAGTGATAAAAAAATGATGGTGGTTCTTATGGCAATGATGAAGATTGTGGTGGTAATAGTAGTGGCAATGGTACTAATGGTGGTGGTGGTGGTGGTTGTAGACACCCCATTTTTGACCGACCTTAAGACTCAGACGTCACCGATTGAGCGCTTGGTGATGTCGCATATTGTGCTCGTTCTGAGGTTGCGGAGTCTCGGCTGCGAGCCTTGCCTCCGGACTTCCGGACTCTTTTGTACCTTGCCTCGGTTTGCAAACCAGGTTCCGTTTTCTCCGTTTTCTCTTCTCGAAGGGAGGGAGAGGTCTCGTAGATCATCTCTCAGTGGCCGTAGGCTATGTTTCGTGGTCGTAGGCCATTTTTCCTGTTTGGAGCCCGGTTTCTGGTTTTTCGGAGCCGTCGGCCGTGTGCCTCAGTTCGGGACCGCTTAACCACCTCCGTTTGCTCCGGTTTTTGGCATACACCTTATTTCCTCCCTTTTGAGGGACACTATGGTCCGAGAGACCAACTTCGTGGTCGAACGCCACTTCCGGTGCCTAATAGCCTGTTTTCGGGGCCCTGAACTGCGTGTTTCGGCCCCCGAACCTCCGTTTTGCATCCGTCTTGGTTCATTTTTGGTGGAGACCTTATTTTCATTGTTAGAAAGGTTGTAGGAGAGTGGGAGGCCAGCAATTTTTCTGAAAAACCAGCTTTTTTTTGTCAAAAGTGATTCAGCATGAATCCGGGAAGGAGGAAAACATCTGTGCGGCTTCACCGAAATGGGCATAACTATTTGCACAGGAGGAATTAAGATATGAGGCCACCACCGTTGGAAAGCTTACTTCCGAGGCTTCATTTTTCACTCAAGAATCTCCTAGAGCCAAGTCCGGGTGGAGGAGATATGGTTGGTTGAAATCCATTTGGACCGAATCTGCGCGGCTTCACCAAAACAGGCATAACTTTTTGCACAGGAGGAATTTTGATGCAAGGTTTGCGACATTGGAAAGCTAACTTCTGGGGCTTCATCATAGGGGGTGGCTGACCACCTTGACCCTTTTGACCTGGTCGGCCGGCCACCTGAACTGGTCGGCCGGCCACCTTGCCTGGCCGGCCGACCACCTAAACCTTTTGAACCTGGTCGACCATTTTTGCCCTCCTGAGTGTGTTCCAGCTGTGCCAGCTATTCTGCACTTGACCCACTGTCCGAGGATCTGCCCTTTTGGAGGAAAATTTGAATTGATTTTTCCCCCCCTTTTCTTTGCTTCTCTCCCTCTATAAAGCCAGCACCTAAGCTTCATTTTCAAGGGTTAGAAAATCAGCCAAGGCTCTCCCTCCTTCACCCACCATTTTCACTATTCCAAGCTCCAAAACCCTAGTTTCTTGCACCATTTACACACCAACCCATAGCACAACACCTCCATCCTCCATTCCAACACTTTGAAGCTGATTTTCAGAGGCTAGGAGCTCATCTTCTTGGACCAAAAACTACTGGAAAGTTGTGCTACAAGGGTAAGCTCCTATTTTCCCTTTTTTGCACTACTTTGTCCTATATCTTAGCTCCTTTTGCTTACATTTTTGGGCTTCGACCTAAACTGAAAATAGTCCTATTTTGAGCTCATATTCATGTTTGATCAAGAACTCTTTGCTGTTTGAGGTCTTCTACTACCTCTTGTCTTCTATCTCTCTTTGTAAGCCTATTTTTGCATGACATTTTAGCCCTACTTGTGATTATTTTCGTGACTTTCCATAAACTGTAAAGTGTCTTATTTTGAGCCTTTCTTCAACTTTGTTGAAGGGCTCTTTGCTGTTTGAGGCCATCTACTACCTCTTGCTTTTTATCTCTCTTTTAGGGCCATTTTTGCATCATATTTTAGCCTTACTTGTGAGCATATTTGAGGTTTTTCATAAACTGTAAAGTATCTTGTTTTGAGCCTCTCTTCAACTTTGTTAAAGGGCTCTTTGCTGTTTGAGGTCTTTTTCTGCCCTGTTTATTCAATCTCTTTTTTAGGGCTGTTTTTGCATGATACATTAGCCTTATTTGTGAGCCTTTTTGGACCTCGACCTAAACTAAAAAAAGTCTTTTTTGACATCATCTTCATGTTTGGTTGAGATCTATTCTCTGTTTGGGGTTATCTTCCCCTATGCATGCTTCATTCTTTCATGATTAGGGCTATGCATTAGAGCACTTGCATTGGCCATGGTTTGGCCTCTTAGCCACTGAAATCTAGTGGATTTTTAGTGGCTTAGGTGTATTCTTGAAGGCCAAAATCAGAGGGGGGTGACCCCCTCTCTCCTTGTTTTGCTTGATGGCCTTTTTGGCCTTCCAAAGAGGCCCTATCTTGCATGCTTTGTTGACTGATTTCAGTGCCAATTTGATGAGTTTTAGGGCTATCATATTTGATTTCTGGAGTTAATTTGGCTATGCTAAGTGTCCTTGATGTATGTGCTTAATAACCCCTTTGTATGTCCTCTAAAAGAACCCATCATTTGTGCATGTGTTGGCTGCATTTCAGAGGTTATTTGGGCATGTTTTGGCATATTTTATTCACTGATTTTTTCTGGTTTGATGAGTTCTCACCTGCTTCATATACATGACATGTAAACCATGTTTGCTAGTCAAAGTTGCATGCTATTTTAGTCCATCTTGCTAGCATCTTTTGACCATGCTTTGAACTAGAAATGTTCTTGTTTTGGGACTGCCTTGGTTCTGTCTTTATGCTTCATGATCAAATAATGCATGTTTTGTATAGCTATAGGTCAATGCATGTGCCTAGTTTTGTGTTTCGGGACCATTCCATGCATCGGGTGCCATGTTTCCATGTTTCGGGATCATTTTGCATCACATTTCAGTGCTGGAACTTGCATGTTTGTATGCCATATTTCATGCCTTGCCATGCCTTGTTAGAGTGGCATTTGTGCCTTAGGATCGGTCCTCGGTTTGCGAGCATGTGTGCACGCATCTCGAGTGTCTCATTTTCATCTTATGGCTACTGATATGAATGTGGCTGAGGTCCACTCATGTTGGTGTAAGTCCATTATGCATTGTGTATGTCATTTCAATTCATAGCATTGCGTATGCTAGGTTGTATGTTAGAGCATTGTGTATGCCTTGCTACATCGTGCATTGTGTATGCCATTTCATAGCATTGCGTATGCTAAGTTGTATGTTAGTCGCATTCATGCATGTCATGCATATTGCATCCTGTTCGGGATAGGAGTTAGCCCGAGCATGGGAAACGAGGGACGTTTCGTACTCCGAGTGACGGAACGTGTCTCAATTCCCGGTTGCCAACACTCCGGATTAACCATGATGGAGT
Organism: Camellia japonica; assembly: GCA_030407325.1. Lineage (NCBI taxonomy): Eukaryota > Viridiplantae > Streptophyta > Magnoliopsida > Ericales > Theaceae > Camellia > Camellia japonica. Next base: position 184,129,928 of record JAPPVO010000031.1, on the reverse strand, counting down.
CTCGGTCTTGTTGTGTTTATATGTGCATTCATTTCACATTGAGTCGTGCAATTCGACTCCTCGGCCATCATGCATCGAGATGCGTGATTGGTGGCACGAGGACCAAGGTATGCATACATATGTGAAAATACTTTGTCATGCCCCTTTCTTGCTCTCTGTTGCAGCAAATCAGAAACCGGCAGTCTTTTGGAGCTTCGTGCAATATTCCGGGTTTAATTGTAAACAGAGGCTAATTGGGGCATCGCAATGGATTTCCGCGCAAGGCAACTCAAGAATGCATCATTCATCATCCGGAGCAGAGTTGAGACAGTCCCTAGCTTGCATGCTAATTTACTGCTTTCCTAGATTAATTTGTTAATTAATTAGGATTTTGGTATTCATTCGAACTGTAGTTATTTATTCGGGACTGTATATTATTTATTCGGACCCTCCGAGCGAGGGCACAACTGTAATAAGTGTGCGTGTGTGTGATGTATGTCTTCCAACCCCACGTCTTTCTCCCTTTTATTTACTAGCTTATGATGGTTAGATTAGGGCATGTTTCAATTAGCATACAGTATGATAGCATGTTTGCATTCATTCATCTGTTTTGCATGCACCGGGCTCGGCGCATCATACTAACTGCATTGTATTTCAATTCTGAGTTGAATACATGTTAGTTGTAACATTTCACATGCCATCTTTAGAATAGCCGAGCCTGCTATAGTTGCATTTTTGCATGTGTTGCATTAGGCATTTCTGTATAGTTAGGATCATGCATGGATTTCTAACATAGTTTCTGTTTTGGCTTGGAGTACTCGGTAAGTCTTTACGCTTTAGCATCCTTGCATGCGTGTGAGTGACTGCTATGATAGCATGCTTACCATGAGGCTATGTGCTTATGTGATATAACTGCCTGAATGCCTGTGGGTGAAGGTTGGGTTATTTGGATTGGAACAATGTATTGACTGTGAGTTTTAAGCCTACTAGATAGTGGCAAAACCATCTTTTCTAAGCCCACCCGAGGGTGGCAAAATCTGCATTTTAAGCCTACTTGCGAGTAGCAAACCATCTTTCAAAAACAAACATGAAAAGTTTTGTTCCAATTCAGGCGACCCGGTCTATACTTGTATGCTGTACGCATCACGTAGTAAATCTAGGCTAATAACCGGAATAAGAATGCATAATGTTTTCAAAACTAGATATCATGGTTAGTAGAGGCCGATCTTTGATCGGGCGAGCGGGGGTGCTCACGAAGTGACCTTCCCCAATCGTACCCAAGTTCCCGAGCCGAGGCAACTTTGGTGATAACGAACACGTGGCCTTAGGCACGAGTCAGGGTATCCTAAATTTCCCAAAAATAAAATATTTAAGTGGCGATTCTGTATCTGGCAAATCAGTCCATGTTTGGCACTTCTTTCAAAAAATCTGTTTTCTCAAAACGATTTGCCGGATTTGGACTCTTTGGTTCAGATTGAGAACCGTGACATTTGAGTCCTGAACTGTAGTGAGTCCAAATGAACAGAACGGGACTCATCCTCCCGGGGCGTTCAGGAACGTTTACAGTGGTGGTGGTGGTGGTGGTAGCGATGGTGCTGATGGTAGTAGTGGTTGTGGTAGTGGTGGTGGCATGGGTGGTGGTGGTGGTACTGATTGTAGTGAGTTTATAATAGTATATATCGATATTTATATTAATATTTATAAATTCAGTCAGAATTAAATAAATTTTATATTATTTAAAATTTTCTTGAGTTTTAAGAGTGTTTGATAATATAATTCACCACTTAAAACTGAATTAATTAAGTGATAATCAATTAAATCCATTTAATAACTATAACTAATATCACCTAAAAATATAAGTGCCTTTTAAAATATAAGTCAAAATTTAAGAAAATTTTAAATTATATAAAACTTAATTCTAACTAAATTTATAACTACTAAATATAAGTATCAATATACACTATTACAAACTCATCACCACCACCACCACCACCACCACCGCTACCACTACCAGTACCACCACTACAACCACCACCATCATACCATCGTCACTATTATCACCACCACCACCATCACGATCGCTATTACCACAACTACCACCATGCCACATCCACCACCACCATGCCACTAATAGCACTACCACTACTGCCGTCGCCGTCATCACCTTCATCGCCATTGTCATTATTGCCATAAATACCACCACCATTTACTACCATTATCATCACTACCACCACCACCACCACTATGCCACTGCCACCATTACTACCACCACTATCACAATATAAAAATTAAAATATATAATTTGAAAATAATAAATTTCAAATTTAATTTTATACATATCAAACAACTTATTTTTAATTAAGCATTTAAATTTTTATCAAACAATTTTTCAACTTTAAAAATTCAATATTTGGTTTTCAATACTTAATTTTCAGTTTTCAACTTTAACAGTCTTCAATAGTCTATATTTTAAAAGTTACTTAAATTTTTAAGTAATATCAATTGTGGTTATTAAATGGGCTTAATTGATTATCACTTAATATATTTATTTTAAGTGTTGGATCAAGTTATAATAGTGTACATTGATATTTATGTTTAGTATTTATAAATTCAGTCAGAATTAAGTAAATTTTAAATGACTTAAAATTTTCTTAAGTTTTAGTCTACATTTTAAGAGGCACATAAAATTTTAAATAATATCAATTGTCATTATCAAAAGGGTTTAATTAATTATCACTTAATGCATTCAATTTTAAGTGTTAAATCAGGTCATCAAACACTTAAAACTAATAACCTGATTCAGTACTTAAAACTGAATATATTAAATGATAATCAATTAAGCCTATTTAATAATCATAATTGATATCACTTAAAATTTTAAGTACCTCTTAAAATATAAGCTAAAACTTTTAAAAAAAAATTAAATGATATAAAATTATTTAATTCTGACTAATTTATAAATATTAAATAAAAGTATCAATATACACTCACCACCACAACACCATTGCCACCACTACCACTGTTGCCGCTGTCGCCGCCACTACTGCTACCACCACCTTCATCACCATTTGTTTTTGTTGCTATAAGCACCACCATCATTTAATTACCACTACCACCACTATCGTTACCACCACCACCACCATCATACCATCACCACCACCACTACTGCTATCATCTCAATAAAAAAATTAAAATTTATAATTTGAAAATAATAAATTTTAAATTTAATCTTATATATATCAAACAATTTATTTTTAGTTCAACACTAAATTTTTATCAAATTGCTTTTCAACTATTCAACCTTCAATTTTTAATACTTAATTTTTAGCATTCAGATTTCAATTTTCAACTTTATCAAATAACACATTAGGCTTCATTTTAACTTCAACCTGATCCAATTTTTGGCATACACCTAAAAAAGTCATATATATATATATATATATATTAACTTTTTATTTTCGTAATTTTTATTTAAATTATGTCAAATTTTGTTAAATTTTTAGTTTGTTATCTTGTATCGACTAATGTCAAAAATTAAAATAAAAAATCTATAAAAAAATACATTAAAATCATGATTGATATAAATGCATTTATTTAGATAAGTATACTTATTTGGGTCATATCATCTCTTTATATTTTTATACATCTTTTCATAAAAAGTCAAAAAGTGTACCGGATCATCCCAAACAAAATGTTTTACTTCTTTTTTTTTTTTTTTTTTTTGTCATTTCTAAGCTTTTTCAATTTTTTTTTAAATCTACTTTTTCAATCCATCTACCTGAGCATAACCCAAAAGACTAAAGATTTTGAGAAATTTAAAATATATATATATATCACTATGAACCAAAAAAATTAATAAAAAAATAAATCCCAAGATTAGCATGAAAATGTTTGGCATTTGATCATCACTCAAATGATGATGGTATTGTTGATTTTTTTTTTTAATTTTTTTTTTTTAAAGCTTTGCTCATAATGGCTGAGGAGCTCATAGTAGGTAGCATGAGGACACCCATATTGAAGCATTCCTCGTACCGATGGAAATATAGGACCAACAATGATAGAGAGTTTTAATTTTAGAACTTTAAAGAGAGCTCTACTAATATGGTAAGAAAAAAAAAATAAAAAATAAAAACAAAAACATAAATACACACATCACATTATATGTAGACTCCATCCCTTATCATATTACTAAAACCCTCTTTAAAATTTCAAAATTATAATTCTCAATCTTTATTCATATAGGACAAGTATATACAGAGGCTCCCAAACAATGGGCCATTGCCAAATACCATGGGCATCAAACTTGTTCTGTTCAAAAAAAAAAAGTTCACCAACTTGTTGGTTCTGTTCTCTCTCTCTCCCTCTCTCTCTCTCTCTGTTCAATTTTGGATAGACTTGGTCTTTATTCTATTTTGCTACTTGTTCATGATAGATTACAACTTTGATTATATCTATATATATATATATATCGCTATATATATATTCTATTTTGCTACTTCTTCATCTTTTTTTTTTAATTTTATCCTTTTATTTTGAATAATTTATTAATGATAACTTATATGTTGAGTGAAATTTTTTTTCGTAATTACGCAAACATTCTTAGTCAATTATGCAACAGGTTTTTTTGTAATTAAGAGAACATTCTTGGTCAATCATGAAATAGGTTTTTTCATAATTACGCAAACATTCTTGATCAATTATGAAACATAAATCTTTTATTTTTTAATAAATATAATATTAGAAATTATAACTACTGCGTTTGTTATAATTGACTTATTAATTTATTTATTAACAAAAATGATTAACTGAAAAATATTTTTCATATCATTACAAATTGTTAATTTACTTATTAATAAAATTGACAATTCATTATGTGAGTATAATTTATGTACTAATAAAATTATGAGCCATTGATATTTTTCACTGTGTGCGAATAGGCTCATAAAAATAGAAAATTAATTTTAAGTCTCAATATTTTATGTGTAGAAAATTTTAACAATTGAAAACTAAATACAAACAAATTTGCTAATGGTTGTTGAAAATTATTGTCACTGTGTGCAAATAGGCAGGCTCATAAAATAATTTCTTTCAAAGTTTAAACCAAAAAAAAAAAAAAAGACATGTATTCTCAACTTGAAATCAAATCCTCATTTGTGTTAATTAAATTTATCAAAAATCATGAGTTCCACTTATATCAAGATATTTTTTTCTAAAAAAAAAGAAAATAAAAACTTCATCCATACTATCATTTTTGATGAATCATTATTCTTTAATAATACTCCACACTATTTATTATTCGACATTTGTCAATCTATCTTCTAAAAACTTAACAAAAAAAAATATTGAGTTCTGTTATTTTAATCAATTAATATCAATTTGGAAGCTACACACATACATAAATCACTTTTAGAAATACAACGTATGACATAAAATCACAATGGAGTTAACTTTAATTAATGAAATAATATTTTATACTATAATATATGTTACAAAAGAATAATAGTAATTTTAATTTAAAATAAAATTTAATTTAAATTATTTATTTTAATAATCTTAGTCTTGTTGTTCTATAAAACTGTTACTTAAATACTTATATATAATAAATTTAGTTAAATTATTTGTATATTTTAATAATTTTGTTCTATTTGCTATAAAAGTGTGATTATCATATAATGATTTTATATGATATATATTAAATTATAAGATAGTAAAATAAATACTCATTTTGACATTAAAAATAATAGTTAAATTAGAAAGAAAATTAGTAATATAAAACTAAAAAGTGATTCTAATTATTTATTTTTATTTTTATTTAAATAGAAAAAGAAAAATATGTAGAAATAGAATTATATAAAATTTATTTAAAAGATTAAATATAAATATGTTGTGATTGGATTAAGAAGAAAATACATAAATTAAATACATAGAGTATTGATTTTTTTTTCCTTTAATATTCTTTTTGAATTATTCATAAATATAGATATATAAATTTTAAATTAAATATAAATGTTTTATAATAAATAATTTTATGTTAAATAAAAAACTAAATATAAATTAATATTAAGACATCAATAAGATAGACAAAAAACATATAAATGTAAAACAAAATTAATTTGATCCATGCGATACACACAATTAAGCATATTTAGTCTTATTTATTTATTTGTATATTGAGATAATTTTTTTTTTCAAATAATAATAATTAAATTAAAATATCAACTATATAAAAGAAATCTAACAATGACAAAACTAAATACATGATGAAAAATATATGGAAATAAGTATTTCTTAAATAGAGTTCATATAAAATTGATTATTATAATTGAAATTGAATTTGTGTAAAATTTTATATGTAAATGGAAAAGGCATATTGATGTAAATTTTTTAGAAAAAAAAATAAGTTTTTAAAATGTGTCACGTAAGCAAGGGAAAAACACGACTTTTATATATATAACTAATAGTGATTCTAATTATTTATTTTTATTTTTATTTTTTATTTATTTGAAAAATAAAATTATGTAGAAATAGAATTACACAAAATTTATTTAAAAAATTAAATATAAATATGTTGTGATTGGATTAAGAAGAAAATACATAAATTAAATATGTAGAGTGTTGAATTTTTTTTCCTTTACTATTCTTTTTTAAATTAAATATAAATGTTTTGTAATAAATAATTTCATGTTAAATGAAAAATTAAATATAAATTAATATTAAGACATCAATAAGATAGACAAAAAAAATATAAAATTTAAAAAAATTAATTTGATCCATACGATACACATAATTAAGCACATTTTGTCTTATTTATTTATTTATTTGTATATTGAGATAATGTTTTTTCAAATATCATAATAATTAAATTAAAACATCAACTGTATAAAAGAAATCTGTCAACGATAAAACTAAATACACGATGAAAAATATATGAAAAATAAGTATTTCTCAAATAGAATTCATATAAAATTTATTATTATAATTGAAATATAATTTGTGTAAAACTTTATATGTAAATGGAAAAGGCATGCGTGACTTTAGAAAAAAAATACACCTTTGGAATGTGCCACATAAATAAAAGAAAAGCATTACTTATATATATATATATATACTAGTTTAAAAAGGCCCGTGCAAGGCACGAACTATTATTACAATATGTTTAAGTTTTATATTTTGATATTTTTTTTAAAATTAGAATATTGTTCTATGAAATTGAATAGGATAAATAATTAGATACATAATAGAATTATGTGGTATGATTTGTATTATTTTTTGTTTTGTTGTACACCTAATGATGTAGACTCCACTTCTATTACCATATCATTTTGGGTTAATTTATGAGTCTTTAATATTTTTTCCGAATTTATAAAAATAAATTATGGTGTGTAACTTTTCTCAACAGATAAATGTAAAACAAATACTAAGATAATTCCTCCGTTTACAAAAAACTACTAAGATAATTCACTGAACTAATAAAAGAAGCAGAAGAAAATACATATATATATATATACAAATGACCAATTTTATTAATACATAAATCATACTCGCATAATAAATGACCAATTTTATTAATAAGTAAATCTTTAAGAAAATTAATTTACTTAAAAATATGAAAAATATTTTTCAGTTAATCATTTTGTTAATAAATAAACCATTAAGTCAATTAATAGTTTTTAATAATATGATAAATATTTTTCAATAAACAATTTTGATAATTTATTGTTGCATAGGAGAATAGTTTTTTTTTTTCTTGATTATTGTGTTAAATTAAAATTTATAAAAAACGATAGTTGTAATTCTAATATTATAGGACCGATTCATATTTTAAACAAACCTGATAGGTTAATTTTTAATTTGTTAAAAAATAAAAGTTTATATTTTATAATCGACCAAGAATGTTTGGGTAATTAAAAAAAAAAAATTCACTCAACATATAGGTTACCATTAACAAATTATTCAAAATGAAAGGACAAAATCAAAAATAAAAATAAAGCAAAGAACCTCAGGCAACTAAGCGCCTCTTACACATAATATTTAAATTTTAAGTAAATTAAAAATATAATTTATGAAATCTGATTAAAATATATATTATTTTTTGTCATTGTAGAAACTACATCTCGCCCTTGTAAGTTTTTAATTGCACAACAGATAATTCATTTTGTTAATAAATCATTAAGTTAATTAATAATTTTTAATAATATCATAAATATATTTTAAATTAAAAATTTAAGTAATTTTATTATTTTATAGGGGAGTCGTTAAGATAAAATAAAATAAAATAAAATAAAAAATCTAATGATCATAAATGACAAATTTTGGTTTGAAGATTTGATAGAAAATTGGAGTTTTTATTTTTATTTCATTTTATTTTACATTTTATGAGTGTATAATCAAAATTGACTTTGGGTCAAAGATTTGGAACATCATTAAAACTATTCTAACATGATTTTGCTATACCATTGGAAGAATCTCTTACAATTTAAACAAATTTATAAACCTTCATATGTCAAGAAGTAAAATCGAGATGAAAATATTCATGTTATTCAAACCCAAAAAATATATATATATATATATATTTGGACTGTTATAATGATTATTATTTTTACTTCAAAATTTTTTATTTTTTATTTTTAAAAATCTTTTATAAGTCCTTACTATTCAAATAATGTAAATTAATAAAATTTGAAAATATTCTTGTTATTTGTACCCCAAAAAAAAAAATTGGACTGTTATAATGATTATTATTTTTACTTCAAATTTTTTATTTTTTACTTTTAAAAATCTTTTATAAGTCCTTACTATTCAAGTAATGTAAATTAATAAAATTTGACATCTTTTTATTGTTAAGCCAAATTTAATATTAAGACATACTAATTAGCAACTCAATTTTGTTCGTTCAAAAGGACCACAACAATATCACATTTTAGTCTTAAAAGTGCCATCTCAAAATTGATAATTTAAGTAGAGATGCTCTTAAGTTGGTAAAAAGTTGGTTTTTTAGCTTTTTTAGTCTATTTTGTCTTTTTGTGGATAAAAAATGTGAGAGATGATGTAACCTAAAATGGGTAAAAACCTAAAAGCTAGCTTTTTTTTTTCTTTCCCAAACACCCCTAAATTAATTATTTTTTTAGTCTAACATTTATTTAACACGGTATAAAATTTATATAATTTTAATATTCAAATAAAAGGTTAAATAGAGAAAATAAAGGATTAAGTAAAGGGTTTGATTTCTTTCATATTCAAATCTCAATAATAGTTATAAAAAGGGTCCGGCTTCTATCCAGTCCGGGATCAGACTGGACGGTGCTGTTGGGCCCGTGGGGGCCCACCAAGGGTCCCGTTTTGAAAATCTGAACCGTTTAATGTGTAAAACTCGTCGAGTACTACATGCCTGTAAAAAATCACGTTGATTGGATATCGATAGCTATGTGATCAAATCAGTTTTGTATTAAAAAAAATGGACGGTGAAAAAATTAACGGTTGATAAAAAACTGTTTTGTTCACATAGCTATCGATATCCGATCAACGTGATTTTTTACAAGCATATAGTACTTGACGAGTTCTACATATTGAACGGTTCAGATTATCAAAACGGGACCCGTGGTGGGCCCCCACGGGCCCAACAGTACGGTCCAGTCCGATCCCGAACTGGACAGAAGCCATGGCCTTATAAAAAATAAAAATCTCAACTTGAGAGAACTTAAGAAGCATAGGACCTACCATGAGTCATATTTCGATGATTTGAACTATTTATTTTATAAGACCTTCTGTGCATATTATTCATAAAAAAATTACGTTAATTTGATAATCATAATATTTTTCTTTTATCGTGTATGTCTTCAAAAAATTGAATGACCATTTTAAAAATAGACCATCCAATTTTTGAAGAAAAATACAACAAAATTAAAAATGTTACGATTCTTAGATCGATTTAATATTTTTTATGAATGATATACATGGAATATCCCACAAAATGAATGATTTGAATCATTAAAACATTATCCATGATAGGCTCCACAAACCCATAAGCCCAACCCTTAAGTAAATACCATAAAAATTATGGCATTAGTGAAATTAATGTTTTTGGACAAAATAATAATAGCTTGTTTGGTTTTGGTTTCCAGAAAATACTTTTTAGAAAATTCTACCATTTTATTTTCAATGAATTTTTTTAATATTTTAAACAATTTTTAAAATTTTTAGATACGACTAACATAAATATACTTAAAAAGTATAATATTTGTGAATTTTTTTTAAAAAAAAATTCACTAAATATCAAATATATAAAAAAAAATAGAAAAAATGAAAATTCAGCACATTTTTTATATTTTTGTGTATTTATTAATTTTTAAAATATTTTTTTATAAATATTTTACTATTTAGATACATCTAAGTAAGGTGCATCTAAAAAGGTAAAAAAAAAATTTGCTTAAAATTTTTAAAATATCTACTAAAAATAAAAAAATATAAAAAATAAATAACTCAATTTCTAAAAAACTGAAACCAAATATATTAAATTGTGATGGTCTAATAGAATGTGCCTTTGTCCTCGTCATCACATGAGGACAATTGTGCATAAAATAAAAGGAAAATGGAGAACAACATGAGAATGAAAAGACAAGCCATCCTTGACAAAGCAATTCTTATATATATAAAATATACTACTCTCTCTATCGTAATTTTATATATATATATATATATATATTTTTTGGAGAATATCAATTGTCATAATTATATTTTTGTATTGTTAATGAATTTAAAAGAAGGGTAAAACATGAAATTCATATTATTTTAGTTCTTGATTTTTGAAAATAGACTACTATTTTAGTACAACGCAAAATGGAATAAGGGACTAATATTTTTGGACGGATGGAGTAGTTAAAAAGGCTCGTGCAAGGCCAGAGCTATTATTACAGTATGTTTAAGTTTTGTATTTTTCCATGAAATTGAATAAAATAAATTATTAGTTATATGATAGAATTATGTGGTATGATATGTATCATTTTTTGATTTGTTATACACCTAATGATGTGAACTCCAATTCTATTATCATATCATTTCGGGTGAATTTATGAGTTTTTAACATTTCTTCTGAAATTATAAAAAAAAAAATTATGGTGTGTAATTTTTCTCAACAGATAAATATAAAACAAATATTAAGATAATTCTCTCATCTAAAAAAAATATTAAACAATTTACTGAACTAATAAAGAAGCAAAAGAATATATATATATATATACAAATGACTAATTTTATTAATACATAAATCAAACTTGTATAACAAATGACCAATTTTATTAATAAGTAAATCATTAGATTAACAATTTTTAATAATATGAAAAAATATTTTTCAGTTAAACATTTTGTTAATAAATGAATCATGGGTGAAGCACCAATAAATCCCAAAATATAATCTTGTAAACTATTTAGTCTTCCTTTTTTTTCTTATGAATCCAAATGTCTCATTAAAGTGGAAATTACATAAAAGGGTAGTCACTTTCATGTTTGAATTTAATTTTTTAGAGATAAAAGTGGGTTTCTCAAAATGTAAAATTACACATTTGGCAATTTGCACTATAGAAGTTTTGGATCTTCCCTCATTCTAGAACAAATCCCACATTATTAACAAAAATCTAACACTCGAATGTAACACTCCAATAACGTAACACTTCAATGTAACACACAAAAACTCCTTGGTGTACTTTTCCCCAACGTAACAACATAACACTTAAAAAAAACTATTTGGTGTACTTTTTCCAAACATAACGCTCTAATGTATAACAAACACACACACACAAAAAAAAAAAAAATCCTTAGTGTGTACTTTTCCCAAATATAACACTCTAATCAATGTAATCCCAAACGTAACACTGCAATTGGGGTGGCTGCTGTGCGGGGGTGCAGCAGCCACTGCTGTACAGCCAATTGGGCCCTTTTCGGGGCCCATTTTGATAATCCGAACCGTTCACATTTTAGAATACATCAAGTAGAACATACTTGTAAAAAATCAAATTAATCGGATATCGTTTACCCATTCATCCGCACACATTTGTATCTACAAAAATAAATAACAATTGTAATTTAAAGTATTAAAATAAATACAAATGTGAGTAGATGAATGGTAAACGATATCCGATTAACTTGATTTTTTACATGTATGTTTTACTTGATGTATTCTAAAATGTGAACGTTTTGGATTATTAAAATGGGCCCCGAAAAGGGCCCAATTAGCTGCACAGCAGTGGCTGCTATGCACCCCCACACAGCAGCCACCCCATTTCCCGTAACATTCCAATGTAGCATACTCCAATGTAACACAAAAACACTAAAAAAAAACTCCTTAGAGTTCATTTGGGAAGTGGGTTGGCTTTTTGGCTTTTTGGCTATTTTAGCTTCAAGCTAAAAAGTTTTGTTTGTGATAAACTTTTTGGTTTTTTTGACTTTTGTGAAAGAAAAAATAAAATGATTATGGATTGGCTGTGATGCTTTGTCTTATTAGGCTAAAAAGCCTATTTTATCTTTTTATGACTAAAATCCCCCAAACCCACCCCAACCCAATCTAACCCAACCCTTCTCCCCAAACGAGTGCTTAGTGTATTTTTTTTCCAAACATAACACTCACAGTTTGAAATTATATATTTGCCTAAAATTTACTATTAAATATTTGTACTCCTTTTGGAATGGTTTAAAAAATCTCACATTCTTTTTTTCTTTTTTTTTAATGTTACATTAGAGTATTACGTTTATAAAAAGTATACTACGAATTTTTTTATTTTTTTTTTGTGTTATATTAGAGCATTACGTTTGGAAAAAGTACACTAAAGATTTTTTTTTTTTTTTTTTTTTTGTGTTACATTAAAGTGTTCAGTCAAGGAATTTTTTTTAGAGTGTTATATTAAAGTGTTACGTTTGGAAAAAAGTACATTAAAGAGTTTTTTTGTATGTTACATTAGAATGTTACGCTGAGTAGTTTTTGTGTATTATAATAGAGTATTACGCTAACGAGTTTTTTTAGAGTGTTACATTTGAGAAAAATACACTAAGAAATTTTTTTGTGTGTTACATTAAAGTGTTACACTAAGGAATTTTTGTGTGTGTTACATTAGAATGTTACATTGAGGAATTTTTTGGAGTGTTATATTAGAGTGTTACGTTTGGAAAAAATACACTAAGGAGTTTTTTTTTGTGTTACATTAGAGTGTTATAATAAGTATAGCGATCCATGTTTTACCCTGACCTTTATTGTGTTCCGGACTCGGGTTCCGTAGTTGTATGCGGTGGTCTATGTCTTGTTTCCTTCATTTTATTCTTTGTATTTGAGTTTTGGGTCGTGTTGGGTGAGTTTGGTACAGATTGGTTGTGGGTTGGAATAAGTGGTTACTGCCCAGGTTTTGGCTTCTAAACTCGAGCGAGGCTTTTTGCGCTCGAGCAAGCCTTGGATATTTGCTTTTTCGCTCGAGCGAGAACTCTTCCGCTCGAGCGTACGTCTACGTCTAAGAAAGTCCTGAGGGTTGGTATTGTTCGCTCGAGCGAGATTTCTTGCACTCGAGCGAGCCTTGTGTTATGTGTTCCTTCACTCGAATGAGGATTATTGTGCTCGAACGTGCGTCTGCATTGGTGGCAGACCTGAAGCTTCGCATTGTTCGCTCGAGCAACGCTTCTTGCACTCGAGCGAGGTATTTGTTGTGTCTGGTCGCTCGAGCGACAACTCCTTCGCTCGAGCGAGCCTCGCGTATATCAGCTCGCAGCAGCTCATCTTTAACACAGATTTTTGTATCTTTTCACCCCAAAACCCTAGATCGGCAGCTCATCTCTCTAAAACGTCCTCTCTCTCTACAAATACTCCATGTTTTAGAGGTTTTCTACCATACTCCCTTTGTTAAAAAGCTAGAGCATTGCGTGGGCTTTCTTTTGATCCGAAAAAGTTTGGATTTTGAGCACCTTGGGTTTTTCTCTCTTCTTCTTTGAGCTTCTCCATTTGTAGTAAGGATAATCTACTCTTTAATATGAGTTTTGACCTAAATATTAGTTATTTTGTATAAATGGTGAGATTTGGGAAGTTTGGGTAAAGTTAGGTGTTACCCAAAAGACAACCTAAGAGGGGAGGTGAATTAGGTTTTTACAATTAAAATTAATAATACACTAATAAAAATTATGACTAGCACAATATATAAATATAATTAATGAAATAAAAATAATTAAAACAAGTGTCTTAAAAACTATGTCAGTTAATGATTTTAGCACAGTACAAATGTGAAATATAGCTATGCCAATTTAAAATAAAATAAAGAGATAAGGGAGAGAAAGGCAAACATATTTATAGTGGTTCGGCTTCAACTTAGCCTACGTCCACTCCTCAAGTTTCACTTGAGATTTTCCACTATCTTCTAGCTTCACAGGGGTGCTAGCAGCCTCTTTACAAATGGAGCAATCCTCCATGAATTTTACACAAACTTCACAAGCCCAAACCCTTGCAAATCTTAGGTGATTCACAATCACTCTCAAGATTTTAAGAACACAGTGTTTGCAACACTTTTACAAGATGAAATGGTATTTTTACTTTTAAAGAAAGCTTACAATAAATATCTCTCAAAGATAGATATATAAAATGAAGTTTTGATTTTTCTGTAAATCTCACACAGGAAAGATAGGCTTAAAGATATAAGGCTCAGTGTGTAATTTCTAAGAAAAGATGTGAGTGATTATAGATCAAAGAATATTTTCAAATTTTTTTGTAACTTGTTTACATTAGAGGCTTTGGTATATATAATGAAAACTATAGCCGTTGTATTCATTTGAATTTATAGCCGTTTATAGCCGTTGTAGTCATTTGAATTTATAGCCGTTTATAGCCGTTGTACTTCCATCATTACCAATTTGAATATCTTCCACTCCATCATTACAAATTTTGAATATCTTCCACTTGAACCTTTTGAACCTTTTGGCCTGCTACTGTGTTAGACTATTTGAACCTTTGTTTTGGGCTGTTTGAACTCCTGATTTAATCAAATATTAAATACATTCTAATAACATTTAGGATAAAGGTTTAGGTGAGAAATAATGGAACAAAATAAATTTTGATTCTATTTTTCTCTTTCAAATAAATCATCAAAATAAATTTTGATTCTATTTTTCTCTTTCAAATAAATCATCAAAATAAATTTTGATTAAAATATAATTAAATAAATCATCAAAATAAATTTTGGATTCTATTTTTCTCTTTCAAATAAATTAAAACATAATTAAATAAATCATCAAAATAAATAAGTCTAACAATCTCCCCATTTTTGATAATGGCACACAATGATATTTTGATTTGATTTGGGAGTAAGAAAAACTCCCCCTCAAGTCATGCTCCTTGAATTCATTTCTAAATACATAGGTTAGCACATGTGTAATAAATAAGCTTTAATCAACAACATGATATAAGATTAAGCTATCAAACTATAAATACATAATATCAGATTAGTTTGAAAACAATACCATAATACATAACATCATATAATTTCTCCCCCTGTGACATTATCAAAAGGAAATCATGGGTCAGAATCTGGAGGAGAAGAAGGAAAATGATAGTGATAAATGGCATCAAAAAATAGAGAATCAAAACATATATATACATATATATATATATATATATGAATCGCTCGCGCCTCTCTTTTTCGTTGAAAATAGCGTCGAACACGCGGCCTCGCTTTTGCGTCAGCCAACCGACAAAAGCAGCTCTCCTCGATTGCCGCTCACCTCGACTATGTCTCCCTCCTTATCTTCTTCTCTTCAACCTTCTTCTTAAGCACACTCATCTGCGTCTTCTTCTTCACTTCACTCTCTTCTATCTCTTCTTCACTACTCTCTTCTGTTCTTCTTCCTCATCAAGAGACAAAAAAAAAAAAAAAACTGAACGGAGAAGGCCAAACCGCAGTCTGTTCTCTTCTATTTCTCTGCAACTCATTTCTTTTACACCTCTCACCTCTAAACCATGGCTTCCTTATCACGTCCCCTCACTCTATTTCCGGACCTGAACGATCACATAAGCTCGGCTAGACCGAGTGCCTCTACTCCTATTCTTCCTGTCATTCCTCTTCCTAATCTTCCTGTGATGTCGATTGAGTAAATCATGGCAGCTCAATCTGACATAGAAGCCAATCATTTCACACTGACATCCTGTATGGAGACGGTGACGGCAGTCACAAAATTGGCTCACCGATTGCAAAACAGGACGAGTGAACTCCATCAGGTCAACGCCCAACTTTCTCTGCTCCAGCGCATGTACAAGGGTACACGAGCAGAAATACGCGCACTGAAGGCCGAAAATAAAGAGCTTAAACGGAAGACCACCTCCATGGCCCGATTTGGAGCAACGTCGTTCTTGGCCTTTGATAGTCAGCGTGGAGTTGTCACTCTCGACGAAAGCACGAGGGCAGGGGCGTCAAGGGTCGCCCAAAGTGATAAAAAGAAGAAGAAAATGATGGAAAAGACGAGTAAGTAAGATCAGCGTATGGCCCGAAAAAAAAATGAAGGGTTTTTTTTTTTTGTATGTTTATGTTGATCGGCGTGTGGCCGTAAAAAAAATGAATGATGTTTTTTTTTTATATAAATATTTGTTTTTGGATTTGTTTTTGTTTTTATGTTTAAATACTGAAAAATGAAATTAAAAAACAGAAAATAAAAAGCAAAATAAAATAAATTAAAATAAAATAATACTAGCAGAAATTAAACTTAATGGGATGTTGGTGTTGCTGGAATGGTAATGTAAAAAAAATACCACGAGGATGTAAAAAAAATCAATGTATGCAAAGTTAACTTTACCTCAAGATGCAGAACCAAAAAAAAATTATACAGTTGAGAATAGCAAACTGTTAAGGAGAATAAATGTATGAAGGACTTGAAAACATTCAACTGATATAAATGTTAACATATCAATGTAGCAATACACAAATATCATTTTAACAAAAATTCAAGTTTCACAGTCATAACAAAACTTTTTAAGTAAAAATCGACATTCCAAGCTCGCCACGAATAAAATTGAAGTGATCCTCGTTTAGGGGTTTTGTGAAAATATCCGCCAATTGCTTGTCGATGTTTACAAATTCAAGTACAATATCCCCTTTTTGAACATGATCTCTTAAAAAATGATTTTGAATTTCAATATGTTTTGTTCGTGAGTGTTCAACCAGATTTTTGCTTAAATTGATGGCACTAGTATTATCACATTTAATAGGGATATGATCATAATGCAAATTAAAATCCTCCAATTGTTGTTTTATCCAAAGTATTTGGGCACAACAACTTCCGGAAGCTATATATTCAGCTTCGGTCGTTGATAAAGCAATAAAATTTTACTTTTTGCTAAACCAAGATACTAATGAGTTACCACGAAAGTAACAAGTGCCACTGGTGCTTTTTCTATCAAGTTTGCATCTGGCAAAGTCGGCATCCGAGTAACTAATTAAATCAAATGCAACACCTCTAGGATAAAACAATCCCAAATTTTAAGTGCTAACAAGATATCTAAAAATTCTTTTAACAGCACTGAAATGTGATTCCTTAGAATTTGATTGATATCTAGCACACATTCAAACATTAAACATAATATCGGGTCTACTTGCAGTTAAATAAAGAAGTGAGCCGATCATACCTCGATATTTTGTTTGATCAATGGACTTACCTTTTTCATCCTTGTCTAACTTAATAGATGTGCTCATAGGTGTTTCAGCTATTTTTGAGTCATACATACCAAACTTTTTGAATAGTTCTTTTGTGTACTTAGCTTGGTTGATAAAAATTCCTTCCTTACATTGTTTGATTTGAAGTCCAAGGAAATAATTTAGCTCCCTCATCATGCTCATCTCAAACTCACCTTGCATACACTTAGCAAATTTCTTACACAAGGTTTCATTAGTAGCACCAAATATAATGTCATCCACATATATTTGCACAATAAGTAAATCATCATTTTTAGTTTTAACAAAAAGTGATGTGTCAATCGTTTCTCTAGAAAAATTATTTTCAATCAAAAATTTACTCAATCGTTCATACCATGCACGAGGTGCTTGTTTCAAACCATATAAAACTTTTGATAGTTTAAAAACATGATTTGGAAAAGCATGATCTTCAAAACTTAGGGGTTGTTTAACATAAACTTCCTCATTTATCAAACCATTAAGAAATGCACTTTTTACATCCATTTGATAAAGTTTGAAATCTCTAAAACATGCAAATACAAGTAACATGCGAATGGCTTCTAATCTAGCAACCGAAGCAAAGGTTTCATCGAAATCAATACCTTCTTCTTGATTGTATCCTTGTGCAACAAGTCTAGCCTTGTTTCTTATAATTGTGCTGGATTCATCAAGCTTGTTTCGAAAGATCCATTTGGTACCGATAATGGTATGATCTTTGGGTGTTGGCACAAGTTCCCACACTTTGTTTCTCTTAAATTGGTTAAGCTTTTCATGCATAGCTATCATCCAATATTCATCGAATTCGGCTTCTTGAAAGTTTTTAGGCTCAATCTGTGAGAGAAAAGCCAAGTTACTACAAATATTTCTAAGTGAAGAGCGAGTTTCAATACATTTTATAGGGTCATCTAGGATTAAATCCTTAGGATGATTATGAACAAACTTCCATTCTCTTAGCAAATCATCATTGTTTCCTCCTTCTTCTTGAGGTGGGAGAATAGGTTGTTCAATCTCTTTGTTCAACTTACATGGTTGGTTCTCTTCTTTGTAGATACTAGAATCTTCCACATTTGGTTCCAAATCTATATTATCACTAACAATTTGCTTTTGGGCAGAGATATTAGTTTCATCAAATGCCACATGTATAGATTCTTCCACAACAAGAGTTCTTTTATTAAAAACATGATAAGCTTTGCTAGTTAAGGAATAGCCAAGAAAAATTACTTCATCAAATTTTGAATCAAATTTACCTAAGTTATCCTTACCATTATTATGCACAAAACATTTACAACAAAAAACATGCAAGTGACTAATGTTGGGCTTTCTATCATGCTAAAGTTCATAAGGAGTCTTTTTGAAAATAGGTCTAATTAATGCACGATTTAAAATATAGCATGCGGTGTGAACGGCTTCGGCCCAAAAATATTTAGGATGATTATTTTCGCAAAACATTGTTCTACTCATCTCTTCTAAAGTTTTATTCTTACTTTCTACTACACCATTTTGTCGAGGGATTCTAGGTGCTGAAAAATTATGTCCAATACCATACTCATCACAAAACAATTCAAATTTCTCATTTTCAAGTTCTCTACCATGGTCGGTTCGAATATTAGTAGCAAAAAAGCCTTTTTCATTTTGAATTCTACGACAGAGTTTTGTGAAAGAAGAAAAGGTTTCATCTTTGTGTGCTAAAAACATAACTCATGCAAATCTTGAATAATCATCTACAATAACAAAACAATAACGTTTACTACTTAGACTAGATGTCCTTGAGGGACCAAATAAATCCATATGCAATAGTTGTAAAAGTCTAGTTGTGGAAATATGAGATTTTGACTTAAATGATATTTTAGTTTGTTTTCCTTATTGATAAGCACTACAAAGATGATCTTTTTCAAATTTAATTTTTAGAAGTCCAATGACCAAATCCTTTCTCAAAAGTTCAGCAATTAAATCCATATGCGCATGACCAAGTTTTCTATGCCATAACCAACTATTTTCATTATTAACATATAAACATTTAACATCACTAGTATAGAGATCATTAAGATGAAAAACATAAACATTATCATGGCGATTACCAACGAATAAAGTTTTATGATCATTTGTGCTTTCAATTGTGCAATGTGATTTATCAAAAATAACTCAATTACCTTTATCACATAATTGACTAATACTAAGTAGGTTATGCTTAAGTCCATCAACAAGTAAAACATTTTCAATAGAAGGGTTAGCAGAAATACCGATGTTACCAATACCGATGATTTTTCCTTTTTTGTTGTCTCCAAAAGTAACAAATCCTCCATCTTTGGATGATAGTTTAGTAAAGAATGCTTTATCTCCGGTCATGTGTCTGGAACATCCACTATCAAGGTACCACTTCCCTTCTTTAGCTTTGGACTTAAAACAAACCTACAAGATGACAATCAAGTATTGGTTTTTGGTACCCATAGTTTATTGGGTCCTTCTTGGTTAGTTTTGTTAGATCCCTTAACAATCCAAATCTTTTTAATTCCCGTGTTTATATTATTTTTTAATAGACAAGAAGATATATAATGGCCTTTCTTTCTACAATAATGACAAGTAATATGAGGGTGAGTCATGAGAGGTGCCTTTTCAAAAATTGTATTGAGATTCTTTTATTTTTTAATAGGGTCATATCCAATGCCCGCCTTATCGAAAACACATCTTTGATTTCCAAGAAGCATGTTAAGATTATCTCTACCTTCTACAAAATTTTCAAGTGTTTTTGTTAAATCATTAACATTGTTTTATAAAGCAGTTTTCTCATTAGAGATGGTGTCAAAATCATTTTTCAAAACAATTTTTTCTTTCTTTAATTCTTCTACATTAATAGATAAAGATGCAACAGATTTCTTCAATATATTATTTTTTGCACAAACTTTTCTAAATTCATTTGATAGTTCATGGAATGCACTTTCAAGTTCTTTATAAAGAGTAGTTACCTCATCTTGAGTAGAGTCTTCATCTTCAAGAGCCATGAGACATAAGTTGGCTACTTCATTTTCAATTTCATCACTTGAGCTTTCATCTTCACTTTCTCCCCAAGCTACTACCATGGCTTTTTTGTTTCTTTTGTAATTTTTTCCATGATTCTTCAATTTTGGACAATCCATCTTCATATGTCCAGGATTTTTGCACTTATAGCAAATAATAGGCTCTTTCTTGTTATCTTTGTTATACTCTTTCTTAAAAGGTCTTCTTCTTCCATAATTGTTTTTCTTGAAGTGCTTTTTGAAATTTCTACTAAACATGGTATAGCTTTCATTCTCACTGGAGTTTTCATGTTCTTCTTCATTTGATGAGGCTTTGAATGCAATTCGACTTTTCTTTTTGTTTTCAACATCCTCATGTCCTTTCATGGTGATCTCATGAGTCATAAGGGAACCCATAAGCTCATCCAATCCAAGTGTGGAAAGATCTTTGGCTTCTATAATGGCGGTGACCTTTGCTTCCCAATTCTTTGGTAAACACCTAAGAATTTTTCTTACCAACTCACTGTTAGTATAAGTTTTGTCAAGACATTTCAAAAAGTTTATAATTTCAGTAAATCTAGTCAACATACTTAAAATAGATTCATCAGAGTTCATTTTAAACAATTCATAACTATGAACAAGCATATCAATACGAGATTCCTTTACTTGGTTTGTACCTTCATAAGTTACTTTAAGTTTGTCCCAAATTTCTTTTGCCGAATCACAACTTGAAATTCTATTATACTCCTTAGAGTCTAATCCACAAACAATGGTAAGTTTGGCTTTAGTATTGGCTTGCAATAATTTGTGATCCCTCTCATCACATTCATCTTCAATTTTAAGTACACTAATATTGTCTACTAATTTGGTAGGAATTTTTGGACCTTTGGTGACAATAATCCACATAGCATAATCAATGGCTTGTAGGTATAGGGTCATCTTATCTTTTCAATGACTATAGTTGTTTCTGTCAAATAATGGTGGCCTATTGGTGGCTTGTCCTTCAGCTAAGGTTGCCATGGATTGAAACTCCTAGATAGTTAAATCTAAAACCAGAGTCTAGGCTCTGATACCAATTGTTACCCAAAAGACAACCTAAGAGGGGAGGTGAATTAGGTTTTTACAATTAAAATTAATAATACCCTAATAAAAATTATGACTAGCACAATAAATAAATATAATTAGTGAAATAAAAATAATTAAAAAAAGTATCTTAGCAACTATGTCAGTTAATGATTTTAGCACAGTACAAATGTGAAATATAGTTATGGAAATTTTAAATAAAATAAAGAGATAAGGGAGAGAGAGGCAAACAAGTTTATAGTGGTTCGGCTTCAACTCGGCCTACGTCCACTCCTCAAGTTTCACTTGAGATTTTTCACTATCTTCTAGCTTCACAAGGGTGCTAGCAGCCTCTTTACAAATAAAGCAATCCTCCACGAATTTTACACAGACTTCACAAGCCCAAACCCTTGCAAATCTTAGGTGATTCACAATCACTCTCAAGATTTCAAGAACACAATGTTTGCAACACTTTTACAAGATGAAATGATATTTTTGCTTTCAAAGAAAGCTTACAATAAATATCTCTCAAAGATAGATATATAAAATGAAACTTTGATTTTTCTGTAAATCTCACACAGGAAAGATGTGCTTAAAGCTATAAGACTCAGTGTATAATTTCTGAAAAAAGATGTGAGTGATTATAGATCAAAGAATATTTTCAGGTTTTTTTATAGCTTATTTACATTAGAGGCTTTGGTATATTTATAATGAAAATTATAGCCGTTGTATTCATTTGAATTTATAGCCATTGTAGTCATTTGAATTTATAGCCGTTTATAGCCGTTGTACTTCTATCATTACCAATTTGAATATCTTCTACTCCATCATTACAAATTTTGAATATCTTCCACTTGAACCCTTTGAACCTTTTGGCCTGCTGCTGTGCTAGGCTGTTTGAACCTTTTATTTTGGGTTGTTTGAACTCCTGATTTATTCAAATATTAAATACATTCTAACAACATTTAAGATAAAAGTTTAGGTAAGAAATAATGGGACAAAATAAATTTTGATTCTATTTTTCTCTTTCAAATAAATCATCAAAATAAATTTTGATTAAAATATAATTAAATAAATTATCAAAATAAATTTTGGATTCTATTTTTCTCTTTCAAATAAAGTAAAACATAATTAAATAAATCATCAAAATAAATAAGTCTAACATTAGGGTTTGAGTTTGAAATTATGAAAGAGGGGTTTTCTATTTTTGGGCTCCATATATATGTGAGGTCTTGAAAATGGGGTTGTTTGTTTATAACGGGTGAAACTTGGCCTTGGGAGCAATTTTTGAGAAAAGGGAAAAATGCCCTAAGTGAGATTAAATAAATTATTTGTATAGATAATGAAACCAATTGTGGAAATATGAAATTGGTTGGAGAATCATGAAATTGGAGGAAATTGTGATTAAATGATGTAGTTAGATTTGGTTAATCACACACCTATGGAAAATTTGGCAAATTGTCTGTTTGATAGATTTGTTTATCTGTTAGAAATATTTGTCTTGGGCTATCGGCGGAGGATAGCTATGATTGTTGCAGAACTTGCATGAAGACTAGGTAAATTGGAACTAATCATGTGAACTATGTCATTGAATATGACGGTTTGATTAAATTGTGGAATGTGTGAATTGTGGTAGTCATTGCATATGGCATGCTTTTAAATACATTGTATATGTATCATTGTTTGGGAGGAGATAGGAAATGGACTCCAATTATAATTAAGTTGGCTGGAGTGTCCAGAGTGAAAGTCCCGAAACCTTGCATATTTGGGTGCCGGTTCCCTCGGATGAAAATTCCGTAAAATGGCAAAACTTGAGTTCATATGCATATTAGGGTGTCGGTTCCCTCAGATGAAAATTCCGTAAAATGACAAAACTTGAGTTCATATGCATATTTGGGTGCCGGTTCCCTCGGACTTAGTTCCGTAAAATGGCAAGAAAATAGAAGTGTATGATTGATGTTATGATTGGAGTGTTGATAACATGAGTTGTAGTCTCATTTGAATTGTTTGAATAAAAATGAACCATGTCAATGAATTGATGCGGATAAATCAATGGAAGTTGATTGAAATATGGATGTCAATGTTGGTTGGTTACAGAAAAGGTGTAAGTTGGTTTACAAGCGTTGAACATTTATCGGATGCTAATGTTTTAGTTAATTCTCATATATTATTTAGCATATCTCTACTCAGTTTTGGCTCACCCTACTTGGGACGCCATTTTTCAGGTACAGGAGACATGCTGCCTCCAAGATCTTAGCTTGGGAGCTCTAAGGGTTGAAGACTCCCTTTTGTTATTTTGTTTTGATGTTAAATGTATATTCAAGCCTAGGGTTTTCCATGTACAGAGTTAGAACTCTATTTTGTTGTAACCAAGTTATTACTTGGAAGGGTGTAAAACCGTAGGGCACTCATTTTGTTATTGAAAGTTAACATTACTTGTAGTATCTTTTGTAAAGGAGATCCTATTGAATGAAAAGATAATATTTCTCCAATGCTTATGGGTTTTGTGAATGGATGTCTTATACTGCATTTTGAGGGCATTACAATAAGGAATTTTTTTGTGTGTTATATTAGAGCGTTATACTAAGGAGCTTTTTTTTTTTAGTGTTATATTAAAGTGTTACGTTTGGGAAAAGTATAGTAAGAAATTTTTTATGTGTTATATTAGAGTATTACACTAAGATATTTTTTTTAGTGTTACATTGAAATGTTACGTTTGAGTATTATATTAGAGTATTGCAGTTTGAAATTGTACATTTGGCCAAAACTTAGCCTGCGTTTGGTTGTGTTTTGTAAATGTGATTTGAGAGTATGAGTTGTATTTTGAGTTTATGGGTTGTGGAATTATAATTTGAGTGTAGAAAATTTGTTTGGTTATGATTTTTAAATAGAGTTTTGAATTGTGTTTTGAAGATGTATTTTGAATTAAGTTTTGGAAGTTTGATGTGACATGTGAAAGGTGAAAATTTATTTGATGATGTGTTTTGAAAGTAATTTTCAAAACTTAATTCAACCAATAATTTATCATCAAACACACAACTCATATATCGATATCTATATCCATATTTTTTTTCAACAATAATAACCAAACTATTTTTAAAATACTAAAATTAAAAATTGATTTTTTTTGTCAATTATTTTTTTTTAGTAATTTTTTTGAATAATGGTTATTTCGAAATAATTTTTTCATTTTAAAATAAACCGATGTCAATTTTTTTCTGCCAATTAATTTTTCTATCAATTCATTTATAAAATACGTTTTCCATTTTTATGTCGATTTTGTTAAAGTCAACAACTTTTAAAAATACATATTAATAAAGAAGGAATAAATATACTAACTTTAATATTTTAAAATACAAATCATAATATAAATCTTACAAAACATTATCAATTTATTTTCCGTTTATTACATTTTTTGCAATTTAGTACAGATGTGTAACAGAATTGCAACCTATTATTGTACCCGTTGAGCTCATATAATTGTGGGAGCTCATATAATTGTGGCCGTATGTCAATTCCCACAAAATATAATTGTGGGCAAAATGACCATTATGCCCCTCTAGACTTAAATGAGAAGTGACTATATAAAACAAAATACAAAGGGTAAGATCGTAATTTCACTTACTTAGTACTTACTCCCTATTATAGAATAGCTGTGTTCAACAGTGAGATAAAGGAAAAAGAGAAGATGCTCAGTACACGCATGTGACACTACTTTGAAAAAAGTAATAATATTATATTTAATAAATAAAAAGTAAAAAAATAATAATAATTACAACAACCTTTTGAACCTTACCCTTCTGAACCTCACCCTTCCTATTAAATCTGAATCTCATTCCGTACCAACTTCACCATCTTGAAAACACTTTCTCCAGTTACATCACAAAACAAAAATTACACAAATAAAAGATATCCACCATCTGATTAGCTCCTCATTCTCCACTTTCATAATTTACAGGTTAGTTTTGATGCCAGTTCATCTTCGTATTTGCTTCAGACCAGTCTTCAGACATTAGCTTCACTGGATTAGCTTCACTGGAGGGGAAGTGGAGGACGACCGGCCGGTCATCCCGGGGGACATCCGCCCGATCATCCCGGCTCATATCTATTCCATTTTCATAAATCTGTTCCGTAT
>JAPPVO010000031.1:184044296-184103978 GCA_030407325.1 Camellia japonica | reverse complement strand
AGAATGATGATCCAAGTATTAAAACATCAAACTAACAAAGGAATTAACCCTACAACTATGCAAAACAAGCCTCAACTGAATTAATCAGCTTAAAACAGAGTCAAAATAGGTCAAAACAGAGGCAAAAACATGCTGAGATTAAGCTAACTTAAGCTAGAAAAACATGCACACATGTGAAGCTACCTAGGCATGCAAACAAGGCACAAGGAGGGGAGGCTAACCCCTCCAATTTTGGACTTCAAAAGAAGGTTTTTACCACTGAAAAACCTCTGAATTTCAGTGGTTAAAAGGTCCAAAAAGTTTGATTTGAATATGCCAAAAGTTGGTGAAAAAGTCTACACAATTAAGCAACAAGAATGGTGGATCACCCCTTAACACAAAATAGCCTCAAACCATTATGTTAAGCCTAAAAAAATAGAGTGTTTTGTAGTTGAAAACCAGCTCAAAAACAATACAAAAGGATGGCAAAAGAAGTAGTCAAAGCAAGTACACTAAGCAAATGAACTACTTCTTGAAGCTCAAGCACAAAATGGCCCTAACTTCCAACTCAAACCTCTTTCAAGAGCTCAAACTAAACTCCAAAGAACCTCAGCTCAAAGGTGAGAGTGTTTGGTTAAGGATTGATGTGCAAAAGTGTAGAGAAACTAGACTTTAAGGCACAAAATAAGAAGAGAGAGAGAATTCTAGAGAGAGAGAGAGATTTTTATTCTAAATGTCTAACCCTCCAAAATAGGGGAGGACACCCCCTATATATAGAAAACCAAGGTTTGAGCCTGAATTCATCCTACCATATACGTGTATGAAGATGCAGTTCAGTGAGCAACAGCTGGCAAACAAATATCTGAAAAAGGAGACCAATGGCCGTCGACCACCACTAGTGGCCGATAGGAACAACTTGCGGCCGACAAGTCGGCCACCCTCTCTTCCAAGCAAGAGGTAACAAGCTCTTGGTCGAAAAACATGCACAAAACAGAAAGGTTTAGAGGCTCAAAGATAAGGTGTTCCATCGAGGACTCCGGGCGCTCAAAACGAACACAAACAAGCACAATCATCAAGTGCACAAACGATGACGTCCAAGTCTTGAGGACGGTAAAAAATGGGGTGTCTACAGTATTACAACTTATAATTGAAATAAAATATAACCAAATGAAGCCATTTTCGGCGTTAAACGATTAAAACAGTCATCATTTTAAGTTGAACTAATGAAAATGATATTTAACAATAATATGATCAATCATTTAGTTTACTAAGTTTCACTAACATATTTTCTTTAGTAGTCGGACAAAAAGAATGAAAGTTTATATGGTTAAGCTATGCATATGTATTACTTCATTTGTTCTTTAAGGAAGAAAATAGGAGAAAATCAGAGCTAGGTGGTAGTTAAAGTTCACATGGCATGTGTGCAGGAATCATTTGAAGTCCTGATATGAAGAAAAATGCATTGACTACAGTTTGATTCAGACCCATTTAATATGGTAGTTAACAAAAAAAAAGCACAAAACAGTAGAAGACCCCAACTCATTAGATACAAAGATGAAATCCAAATTGATCAATATTAGAAAAAAGCAAGTGCTATTCCATGCAAAAGAATGACCCACAAAAAGAAAACCCAAAGAAAGCAAGAAAATTAGATAATGATCATGATTTATAATAGATGGTTGGAGGAAGAGATCTACTTCCTCAATTTGAAGTTTGTTACTTGTACATGAGCGGAAGGCACACATGGAGATGAAAATGTAGAAAGATTATGTCATGATTCTCTCATTCCCATCTTTTGTCCTCTTTCCTATTTGATTTCAATATTCTTAATTTTTTTTCATTGAAGTTTTGTTCTACTAAGATTACTGTTTTCCAGGATGCACAAGGACTAAAATTGGTATTTCAGTTAGGCCAAAAATGGCTAGACAAATCAAGTAATGGAGCTTACATATATTGTAGACATCGATAAATTATTAAAAGCAAACTATTTACATACAAATCAGGAATCAAGAAGTCTCAACAATAAGCAAGTGTCCTTCTTCCGAAGATATAATAGTTTCTTTCCAAAAATGGCAATTCAGAAAGCTCTTTAAAAGCCTCTGAACAATGTATGTGTCTAAGTTATATATGTTTCTTTTCTTTTCTAGTAAAAGTGAGTTTCTCTTATCCTCTTCAAAGATTGCAATAGAATGATGTAGGATTTGGCTGGGTAAGCAACCAATCAAAAAACACTACCCAAAATCCTTGCTTGATCCAAGGATAGGCCATCAGTTTTTATTTGATTTGATTTTTGTTTCTAGTTTTTGAAACATATTTGAATGGTTAGTAAATTAATCTATCTATCTATCTATCTAAACCATTAAAGATGGGAGAAGAATAACGCTTACAACTTGATAAAATGACCCCATTTTTGGCTGTGAAATTCTTTTAGTTCTATAGACAGATGAACCAATCGGATCAAATCAAATCAAAACAAAACAAATACAAAGTAGAAAAGAAACCATGAATGAATGATTTCCACTCCAAGAAACACAATCATCATCAATCAATAAATCAAAATTCATATATACCCCCCCTCTCTCTCTCTCTTTGTTGTGCGCGCACCCTCGTCTCCTTACATAGGTTTTGGGATAGATTATTTAGGGTAAATTACACCTTGCCCCTCTTTCTGTGTAATCATTTTCTCATTTTGAGTATTAAAGTTTATTTTTTCTCATTTTAATTAAAAAAATTTCTAGTTTACTCCTTAAGTTAATTTTTATTTAAAATTAAACAAAAAAATATCATAATAACTGTCCCATAATATAAAAAATATATTGCTATATTAGAGATGTAAGCTATATATAATAAGATATTTTTATAAGAAAAAATTACTCATAAATCCTATTTGGAAAAAAGTTATTTCATTTAGTTCTAGAAGTTTTCTTTTAAACCAATTAATCCTTTTTTTATTTAGGGTATATTGTATTTCCTTGATTTGGGGGTTTGAAAGTTTACTTATTTGCCCTTGTGTGTGATTTTGTTTGGATTTTTTCCTAATGTTGGGTGTGCGTGGATAAGGTAAGTTTTTACGTTTCTATTTTGTTGTGGGGATTTAGTGGAGTGATTTGTAGGTAATGATGTTACCTGTTTGTGATTCTATTAGTGTAATGTTCGTTCCTTTTTGTGGTGTTCGTACCTATTGTAACATTGACATTAATTAACATCCAAACGTAACACTAATGTAACACATAAAAAAAAAAAAAAAACTCCTTACTATACTTTTTTCAAATGTAACACTCAATTTAATACTCCAAAAAAAAACTCCTTAGTGTAACACTCTAAAGTAACACATACAAAAATTTCTTATTATAACACTCTAATATAACACACAAAAAAACTCTTCTATGTATTTTTTCCAAATGTAACACTCTAATATAACACATAAAAAAACTCCTTAATATAACACTTTAATGTCGCACACACAAAAACTCCTTAATGTAACACTCTAATGTAACATACAAAAAAATTTGTTGATGTACTTTTTCCAAATGTAACATCCTAATACTCTAAAAAAATTTCTTAGTGTAACATTCTAATGTAACACACAAAAAAACTCCTTAGTGTACTTTTTTCAAACGTAACACTTCAATATAACACTTCAAAAAAATTCCTTAGTGTAACACTTTAACGTAACACACAAAAAACCTCTTTGGTGTACTTATTCCAAGCGTAACGCTCCAATGTAACACAAAAAAAAAAAAAAAAAAAAAAATGTGAGATTCTTCAAACCATTCCAAAAGGAGTACAAATATTTCTTAGTAGGTTTTGAACAAATGTATAATTTTAAATTATGAGTGTTACGTTTGAAAAAAGTATACTAATGAGTTTTTTTAGTATTTTTGCGTGTTACATTGGAGTATGTTATGTTGGAGTATGTTATATTGGAGTGTTACATTTGATATTACACTGATTGGAGTGTTACGTTTGGAAAAAGTACACTGAATAATTTTTTTTTTACATTGGAACATTACGTTTGGGAAAAGTACACCAATGATTTTTTTTAAGTATTACGTTGTTACGTTTGAGAAAAGTACACAAATGAGTTTTTTAATGTGTTACTGTTGGCTTTTTGGCTATTCGAAGGGTAGTTTCGTAAATGCGAGCGTGCCAGCAAGGATCAATCAGTCCTTACAGAAATTATAATTGCCAACCAATTATCAGACGATTATGTTTTAGTTCTTTCAGCCCCAATGAAGAGGACTTTTACTGGTGGCTTGACTTAGGAGAAATTAAGAGAAATAACAGTTAATATGAAGAACAATCGAAGTATTTCATTAAAATGAAAACTTACAATGGTCCAAACTCAGCCTCGTAGAGGTTTACAGCAACAATCTACTTGAATCTATCTGAAACTACTCCTATGAAGGAAGTGCAGTGCAGGTATTTAAATTGCGGGAATGTAAAGAACAGGTATTAAAGTTCAGGTATTTAAAGACTGGAAATGTAAAAAACTGGAAAAGGAAATATGTAAAGTAAGGCTGGTTTTGTATGATCTGAGTCTGGGAGTTTTTTCTGGGAGCTTCCTTGCTATTTATACTTGTCAATGATGACCTTCGAAATGCACTTCAAACCGTCGAACTGCTTCTCCATGATCGCTGATCATGCTGCCTTAGAAATAGTTCCACTACGCCATCACTTGCAGTTGGGCTTCCCTCCTGTATTTTGAATTTGAATCTGGGTAACCGTTGAAGCCATGCCATCTTGCACCTCTTCAATGATCCAGTGTGACTCAGACCATGTGAGAACCAATACTAACTGCCACGTGTACGATCAGGATTGAAGACTTGAACAGTCTTCCTATATTACCCTTATTCTGCCACGTGTCGAATTGTAACTGGCTTTTACAAAATATGTAGCCAACATTACCCCCCACACTAATATATCCAATACTTGGTGATATTAGTGGATCGCGGCTTTTCTCCCGCGTTTTTAGAACGTGCATAGGGTTTGCACTCCCCTAGGAATGCAGTTGTCACTCATCATCTGCATTAAAACTCTCCTTCAATCTTTTGAATACCTCCACCACCTTAGTATTCGAACAGACTGATGCATTTTCTATGGCAAAGCCAATTTTCCTTTCCATTGATCGAGCACACGAAGAGTCATACGATGATGTTGTCCTTCCTCGAAAGAACTTGCATGCATTAATTAGCCATTGCTATCCACCTTTCTATATTCAGGTCATGGAAGCTTTTGCAAATTACCAACCAGGGACTGGCTGATCGAAAGGAAGAGATGGCTACAGCTATTCAATTATTTCCATCTTTTACCAATAGAAAATCTATTGTACAAAAACAATTAAAACATTGTAATGACTTTTGGGCCAATTTGTGGCATAATGTATTTGATTCTTTGTGAAAAAATCAAATTCTTGTCTATCATCTGAGTAGTCTTGTGTTCTTGTACTTAGTGTTTATTTTATTCCTTGTGTTTCCCAAATGGTTGGAAAATAAGGCTTCAAATATCTGCCATTAATCTTTTTGGGATGTACATATCCATTCAAATTTCTCAAATGGTATGCTCCAAAAGGCAGAACTCTATGAATTTGATATGGTCCTTCCCAGTTAGGTGACCATTTGCCAAACTTATGGCTTTTAATTCCTATTGGGAGTATTGTCTTCCATACCAAATCACCTTCATCAAAGCCAATGTGTTTGACTTTCTTGTTATAATTTTTGGCTGCTTTCTTCTTTTGGAAAAGAATACTTTAATGCCAAAATCCTGGCTTCATCTATGCCTTCTAACTCCAAGCACATACTTTGATGGTATTGTTCAGGATCTAATTGATCTTGGCATTTACCCTCAAGATTTAACATTAATCTCCACAGGTACACTGCATCATGCCCATATACTAAGGCATAAGGAGTGACCCTGTGCTTGACCTTGGGGAGGTCTAATGCCCACAAAACATCCAGCAATAAGTTATGCCAATCCCTAGGATTATCCTCCACAACCTTTTGTATTCCCTTTTTCAAGGACTTATTGGATGATTCAGCTTGACCATTAGCTGTGCATAATAGGGTGTGGAATTAACAAGGCTAATTCCAAATTCTGCCACAAAAGATTTCACCATTTTCCCATCAAACACAGTCCATTGTCCACATTATGGTTTGTGGGATGCCAAATCTATGGATCAAATCTTTAATGAACCCAATGACTTCAGTCTGGTCTACAGCCTTGTATGGCTTAGCTTCGACCCACTTAGTGAAGTAATCAGTGGCCACTAGAATGAAACAATGATGCTTCGAAGAAGGTGGGTGTATTTTTCCCATCATATCCATGGCCCATCCTCTGAATGGCCAGGGCTTACTACTGCATGTAGGTCAGTTATGGGCACATGCCTTATTGTGCCATGCTTTTGACATGCCTGGCAACCCTTTGCATATTCTATGCAGTCTTTAAGGATAGTTGGCCAATAGTAGGAATGCCTTCGAAGCAACCATCTCATTTTACACCAGGCTGATGAGCACCACAGATGCCTTCATGAACCTCAGCCATAGCTGTTAATGCTTCTGGGCCTAAACATTCCAGCAATAAGCCATCTCCCCCCTTTGTAGAGAGCATTACCATATATCATATATTGCATAGACTGCAATTTAATTTTTGCTGGCCTTCGAAGATGGACCAGCCAAGTACTGCATTATTGGATGCCTCCAATCTTGTTCTTGTAAGTCATTATGATTGACTTCCAAGACCACATTCCTTTTATTCAAAGGTTGTATTAATCTTCTGATATGTTGTTTGGCTTATGTCCCTTTGGGCATTATCCCTTCTCTTGAAGTTCGAAGCTTTCTGAGCCACATCATTAGCTCTTATTCAAGAATCTTGGAACATGAGTTACATTTGCTATTGAAATTGAGAAAGCAGATGTAATGCAACAACATAGTATGGAAAATACTTATGCTTTGACACTTGAAAATCCCTTTCACTTGGTTAACCACCAATTGAGAGTCTCCAAATATGTCAACTGCATGTACTTGTAATCCAATAAGAATTTCTAGTCCCACTATTAAGGCTTCATATTCAGCCTGGTTATTGGAACAGGTAGCTTCATCCACTCTGAAACCATGTGTGGTTTCTACCCCTTGTGGAGACTTAATCACAACACCAATTCCATTAAGCCATTGGCTTTCGACCCATCGAACCACATCTGCCATGGCTCAACACTAGCCATACCAAGTTCCATTATCTCTTGGCTCTCTGTTTGAGATGGATGGTCTGCCAGAAAATTGGCTAAAACTTGCCCTTTTACTGCCCTTTGAGGGACATATTCTAGATGAAATTCTGAAGGCTAGTATCCACTTGCCAATTCTTCCCCTCAACATAGGTCTAGATAACATGTACTTAACCAAATCTGTGGTTGCAATTACCAAGACAGTTGTAGGAAAAGATATATCTTAATTTCATTGCAGCAAAATACAAAGCAAGACACAGCTTTTCAACAGCTGAATATTTACATTCACAAGAATTTAAAAACCTACTAAGGTAATAAACAGCTTGCTCCTTGCCTTCTTCATTATCTTGGGCCAAGAAAGCTCCCAATGAATCTTCTGCTGCAGCTATGTACAACTTCAAGGGCTTATACCCTTTGGTGGCATCAGCACTGGAGGGTTGGCCAAGTAGGCTTTGATACCTTCGAAAGCAATTTGATGCTCTGCTGTCCACACAAATTCCTCTTCATCTTTCAGCCTTAACAAGGAAGAAAATACTTTAGTTTTCCCTGCAGTGTTAGAAATGAACCTTCGAAGAAAGTTAACCTGTCCAAGGAACCTTTGTAATTCTTTCTTACTTGATGGAGGCCTGGCTTCAATGATGGCTTTGGCTTTATTCTGATCAATCTGTATTCCTTTCTTGTGCACTACATAACCCAAGAAGTTTCCAGATGATACCAAAAGCACACTTAAGAGGATTGAGTTTCAACTTGAACTTCCTCATTCTTTCAAAAGCTGCTTCTAAATGAAACAGATGCTCCTCCATGGACTGGGATTTCACTACAATGTCATCAATATAACACTCTAAATACCCTCCAATGAGGTCATGAAAGATAGTGTTCATAGCCCTCTGATATGTAGCCCCAGCATTCTTCAGCCAAATGGCATTTTAACCCATTCGAAGGTGCCAATATTTCCAGGACATCTGAATGCTGTCTTGTGGACATCCTCCTCTGCAATGCAGATTTGGTTATAACCAGAGTGCCCATCCATCATTGATAAAACTTGATGCCCTGCTGAACTGTCTACCACAGATCCACTATAGGCATAGGGTACTCATCTTTGGAGTTGCTAGATTAAGTTTCTGAAATCAATGCATACCCTCATTTTACCATTCTTCTTAACTACAGGCACAATATTAGATAGCCATTCAACATACCTGGCTGTCCTAATAAAGCCTGCCTTGAGTAGTCTAAGAATCTCTCCTTGACTTTCTGAATTACTTCTGGACTCATTCTTCTTGGTTTTGCTTGTATGGCTTGAATTAGGCTTCATAGGGAGCCTATGTTCCACTAATGACCTATCCAATCCTGGTAGTTCATTATAAGACCATGCAAAGCAATCTTTATATTTCTTTAGAACAACCAACAACTGGTCTGTCCAGATCATTCAAACAAGCACTTATATAGGTGGGCTGTTGTATAGAACCTTCCCCTAAATTTACTTCTTCTAAGGGGTCTTGTGTCTGAGAACTTATTGAAGCTTCTTCTTTGGTTTCTTCTACCTTCGAAGCAACTTCCTTGCTTTGTTCTGCTCCAGGTTCTTTAATTCAACATCTTGCCCTTCCTCATAGACAAAATCTGTCCACAAGGCTTCCTCTTCCTGTATCTCCTGGACTTTTGTTTCAATGTCCAATGCACAGTATTTACCAAGGGTCAAAATTCTGACCTGTTGCTGTTCTGTTTGCAGCCAATTATCATGGCTTTTCTCTCTTGCTCCTGTACTTTCTGGACTATTGCTTTTACATCCAATGTTGAGAATTAATTAGAGCCAAAGACTTGGCTTCTTGTCTTCATCTCTTTGCCTACAACCAGGCATCATTGTCATCCTTAACGACAATTCTTCATCAGCACTCTCCTGGACTAAGTGCTTCAGGTGTGTCACTTCCTCATCAGCCGTCACTTCGGCTGAGCCATCAGCTTTCCTCAGTATACTGAGTGGTGTCACTCCCTCAATATACACTTGGCCTCTGCAAAGTCTGCACAGGCTATGAAGGGTTGAGGATCTGCATCAATTTCCTCGTCTCTCCATTGCCTAAGGCCATCATAATTTTCTGATGCAAAGAGGAAGGCACACATTTGTTAGTGTGGATCCAATCTCTCCCAAGTAAAGCATTGTATTTAGCATTACTGTCGATTACGAAGAATGCTGTCATGCAGTCCCTGGTTCCCACACTCAAGTTAATGGGTAGAATCCCCTGAGCCATCTGTTTGTCTCCAGCAAAGCCAGCGATGGTTGTGCTGGTTGGGATCAACCTGGGATTCTTTTTCCCTAGTTTCTTCAAAGAAGATTTCGGTAGTAAGTTCACTGCTGCCCCATTGTCTATCAGGACTCGGTTCAGTTGTATCCCATCGAAGAAAGCCTTGATGTACAAAGGCTTGACATGTTGTGTCATAGAATTCGAGGGATACTCAAAAGGATACGAGAGGTTAATGCTCACCTCCTTCACTCTCATATTCAGTTCCATTGGGGTAGCCATTCCAGTCATCTTGTACCATACTTACTTGTGAGTCTTCACTAGAGACAGGAATAGATCAATATCTTGGTCCTCATCTCAGCTTGGAACTCATGAGGCAGTATGTGTACCATATTGACTGATACTGGAGGAAATGAGCCAAATTGGATGGCTGGCTGTACTGTTTCCCCTCTTGGCCACCTTGTTCAGTTACTTCAGCAGCATCTCCATGCTGCACTCTGGCACTTCGTTGTTAACTGATTCCTTCGAAGGATCTTTCTCAACTGGTTTTTCAACCAAAAATGTTTGCTCAGCCATGAAGGCTTCGAACATTTCTTCTCCACCATTTCTTTCTTTTGGCTTATGCCAATTTCTTCTTCTGTCTCGCTATCACTCTCCATCAGAGCTTTCTCCAATCCTGCTAAGCTAGACTTTCTCTGGCTTTTAGTTCAGAATGAACCTTGGCCAACTGTTCTCTGCTGCAACCACTTTGCTTTGTAGAGTTGGCTTTGGAGTATGGTCTGACTTTGGAGTCTTCTTTCCTTCTGTCTGGACCAATGAAGAGCTCTCTCCATTTTCTTTCATATCTTCTGGTACTGAGTGTACCTGCGCTGAATCTTTCTCCTTTGTGATCTCGAAATGACTGGGACCATATCTGGTTCCTTTGTCTTTGGGTGTTTAAGCAATACCCAATTGTTCGGAGCCACCAAAGGAGGCTTGACCATCCTCCTTGGTTTCCAACATCTCTCTGGGCAGGCACTTCCCTAGGTTTGTTTTGCATTACAAACCAGTCTGGACCCAGGTACCCACGAACTTGCTGACTCAGATGTTGAACTGCTTTTTCTACCTTCGAAGCCATCTTCGAAGCTGGCTGTGAAGGTAAGGCTTGGCTTGACCTCATGTTTGAGCCTGATTCAGACCTTCGATGAGGTAGCCACTTTCTGTCCTGCGTGAGGCTGGTCTAGGGGGCCAATCTCTGGCTTTGATCCCATGAACTGAGCTCTCTCCAGTCTTCTTTCAGAATGACTGCTCTCCATTCTGTAATAGTTAGGTGGCCTGGATTCATATAAGGGCCTCTTGCCTTTAGCATGCATTTGTCCATTGCAGGCTCAACCACTGGTGGTCTCTGCCTATCACTAGCCGGATACGGCCTTTTGTTGTAAGCATTGGTTGATTTAGGACGTCTCTGAACATCCCTGTAGTATTGCTTCCCATCAATTGGAAGCCCTTCAACCACTTATAACTCAGTCTGCACCTGGGACACATCCTTTGCATTACTGCTGCCTCAAGGAATCATCATCCAGTGATTCTTCATCAGAGTGTTCCTCTGGTGTGAGAAACCTTGTCCAATAGCTGGTGGGTTTCTAGTGTCCTTGATGGTTGTCTGGTTGGCAACATGCATCTGCACATTGACTCTTCCAATTCTGTCAAGGACAAGTTCTGGAATCTGACGTAATGACATTGGCTGCCTTCTCCAACTTCTGGAAATGGACTGTCAATCCCCATGGCCTTTTCTGTTTTGGCTGGGAATTTCAAACTTCCTTTCCGAATTTGTTCTTGGATCCTGTCTCGAAAAACAATGCAGTTTTTAGTCGAGTGAGACCAAGAGTTATGCCATTTACAATATACTTTTCCTTAAGTTCATCTGGAGATGGCAGTTTTTTCCTTTTGGTAACTTAAGGAATTGGCCGCAAGCAAATGATCAAAAATGTCATCTGCTTTTGTTAAATCGAAAGAGTACTTTCTGTGAAGTCTTTCTTTTTAAACTGCTGGTCAATTGTTGTATCCTTATGAATTAATGCTCACAGATCACAGGTTCTTTGCCCACAATCTCTGCTGCATCGATCTCATAATTAGGATCTCTATAATATGTCTTGTACGATGCATTATTTCGATCTTGTTCCTCCTCTAGTAATGCTTCATACCTAGACACCTTATAGGTTAGTTCCACCAAATCTCTGAATTCAGTTGAGTCAAACTTCTTTCGAAGCCTGAACTCTAAGCCATTTTGAGCCAATCTTACGAATTCTGGCTCTGGCAGATGA
This sequence comes from Camellia japonica, assembly GCA_030407325.1. Classification (NCBI taxonomy): domain Eukaryota; kingdom Viridiplantae; phylum Streptophyta; class Magnoliopsida; order Ericales; family Theaceae; genus Camellia; species Camellia japonica. Next base: position 184,092,246 of record JAPPVO010000031.1, on the reverse strand, counting down.
CTCTACATTTATTTCGAGCCCTTTTAAATCTAGCAATAAACTGAGTAGCCTTTTCTTCAGGCCTTTGACTCAATCTGCCAAGTCTGCCATGGAAACCTCTGGCTCCGATTGGAAGAATTGGGCATGAAATGCCTCTTCCATTTGTTGCCAATTTTGAATGGAGCCAGGTGTAAGGTTGATGTACCATACAAATGCTCCCCCAGTTAGAGAATTTGGGAATCTCTAGTTTCATATAGTCATGATTAGTAAATTCACCGCATTGAGCAGCAAACCTAGCAATATGCTCTACTGTTGATTGGTTTCCACTCCCATAGAAAGGGTAAAATCTGGTATCCTGAACCCCTTGGGTATTCATGTACCCTATCTACCCATTCTGGGTATGGTTTTCTGTATACAGGAGTCTGGACCCCCGAGCCATCGGTCCACACATCTCCCTAACAATATCAGCAATTTGGTCCCTAGGGACCATATTTTGTGCCTGCTGAACCACTACTGGAGGGAAACACAGGATTTGGTGGACAAACTTGTGCTTGTGGTCCTCTTGGTCCATAAGGTGGTACATTTGGGACTGGTTGTCCTGTGGTGCAGGTTGCTGTTGGGGGTGTGGGTAACCCCTTTGAGCCTGTCCTGCGAAAGGACCTGCGAAAGGTGCTGGAACAGGTGTTGTGTCTTCCATTTGGCAAACCTTCCAACCCCCCGGGTATAAATTCGAATAAGGGATTATTATCCCCTAGTGCCAGGTATGGCTTCGAACATGGGATTTGACCATTTACGCCAGTTTCTTGTACTGACCAGATCCACCAACTTGTGTGGCTTCATTGTTGAGTACTGAGGCATTTTGGCCTGCTATAGGCCTCGAAATGGGTTCATACCAAGACTGAGGTGATGGTCTTTCATATTCTGATTACTAGTTTGACCATTAGAATGTCCATTAACTTGCATAGGCTGTTTATCTCTAGCCAATCTTTGCTGAGGGACATTTAAAACTTCCTCTGTGTGTCTTGTGTTTGTTGGTTGGTGGTTATTCATTCGATCCAAAAAGGATGTTGCCCACCTTTCCATTGTGTTCATTAATTGTTGTCCCATGGCATCTACTACCATCCCATGGATTTGTTGGCTGAGTAGATGGAACAGTGGATGGTCCAATTCCTTGGTTTCGTCCAATATTATGAACATATGGTTCTTGTCCGAAGTACTGGTCTGTTCGACCATAGGTTCTGATAACATGGGAGTTTCCACAGGATGTGTTACCACATTATCCTCTGGATTAGGTATTTCTACCTCTCCTTCTACGCCTTCTTCCAAGCGTTCATTTTCTCCTTGTCGTCTTCGTCTAGCCATTTTAATTAGTCCCACGGGCGTGCCAAAAATATATGTTGGCTTTTTGGCTTTCGAAGGGTATTTTTGTAAATGCGAGCGTGCCAGCAAGGATCAATCAGTCCTTACAGAAATTATAATTGCCAACCAATTATCAGACGATTATGTTTTAGTTCTTTCAGCCTCAATGAAGAGGACTTTTACTGGTGGCTTGACTTAGGAGAAATTAAGAGAAATAACAGTTAAATGAGAACAATCGAAGTATTAAAATGAAAACTTACAATGTCCAAACTCAGCCTCGTAGAGGTTTACAGCAACAATCTACTTGAATCTATGAAACTACTCCTATGAAGGAAGTGCAGTGCAGTATTTAAAGTGCAGGAATGTAAAGAACAGGTATTTAAAGTGCAGGTATTTAAAGACTGGAATGTAAAAAACTGGAAAAGAAAATATGTAAAGTAAGACTGGTTTGTATGATCTGAGTCTGGGGGCTTTTTCTGGGAGCTTCCTGCTATTTATACTTGTCAATGATGACCTTCGAAATGCACTTCAAACCGTCGAACTGCTTCTCCATGATCGCTGATCATGCTGCCTTATAAGTAGTTCCACTATGCCATCACTTGCAGTTGGGCTTCCCTCATGTATTTTGAATTTGAATCTGGGTAACCGTTGAAGCCATGTCACCTTGCACCTCTTCAATAATCCAGTGTGACTTAGACCATGTGAGAACCAATACTAACTGCCACGTGTACGATCAGGATCGAAGATCTGAATAGTTTTCCTATATTACCCTTATTCTGCCACGTGTTGAATTATAACTGGCTTGTACAAAATATGTAGCCAACAGTTACATTGAAGTATTTCGTTATTGGAGTGTTACATTAGAGTTTAGGTTTTTGTTCGTAATGTGTGATTTGTTCTAGAATGAGTGAAAATCCAAAACTTTTATAGTGCAAATTGCTCAAATGTGTAATTTTACATTTTGAGAAAATCACTTTTATCCCTAAAAAGTTAAACCCAAACACGTAAGTGACTACTCTTTCATGTAATTTTCACTTTAATGGGACCTTTGGGTTTATAAGAAAAAATGGAGGACTAAACCGTTCACAAGATCACATTTTGGGATTTATTAGTGTTTCACCCTTTTTATAATACGTAATTGTTATAATTTACACTGTGTTCTTTTTATGTTTGGCCATTTTCCTACCTTGACCTCTACGCTGTGTTTGATTGGGGGATTTGAAAAAAAAAAAAAAAAGGGAAAAAATAGGTGAAATGAGAATAAAATATACCTACATTTCATATAATTTCACACACCTGTTTCCTTTCCATTTCTAAATTCCTCCCTAAATTCTCCAACCAAACGCAGTATTAAAGTTTATTTTTTTCAAGTTTTTTCTATTTTACTTTTAAAGTCAATTTCTATTCAACATTAGACAGAAAAAAACACATTGACACTCTTGTGGCATAAAAATATTTTATTATATATAACTAACATTTCTGACATAAACTTAAATATTAATATAATAATATATTTTTATGTTATGTAATAGTTATTATGACATTTTATATCTAATTTTGAACAAAAATTAACTTTAGAGGCAAGTGAAAAAAAACTTGAAACATAAAAGGTTAAAAAAGTGAGAGAAAACAAACTTCAAGGGCAAAGTTTAACTTATCAACAAAAACAAAAAGGGTAATAACTATTCAGAGGTAGTTTGGAAACATAGTGGGTGTTTGGGAAGTGAGTTTTTAAGTGAGTTTTTTTTCGTAGGTTTTTTTACTTATAGAATATTATTAGAGAATTTTTTTTTTATTAATGTTTGGGAAGATGGTTAGGTTTTTAAGTTAATTACACTAATAGTCCTTATAGTTTGAGACTTGTGTCACTTTGGTCTCTGACTTTTTAATTGTGACACATTTGATCCTGAATTTTGAATTTTATTCCAAATAAGGACAATTGAAAATATCATTCGATTTTTCATGAGTAAAATCGTCAATTTGATAAAATATAAACTAATTTAACAAAAATAAATATCAAAAAAATATTTTTTTTTTTTAAAATTATTTTTATCCACCAATGATAAAATTATGTAAAATTAATAAAAATTACATGATTAATTTTTTAAAATTAATTTTACATGATCATCATCTAAATACATAATAAAAATTAATTTGGTAAAAAAAAATAAATGTTTAAAAGATTTATCAATTTTACATAATTTTATTTTTAGTAGGTAAAAATAATTTTTTTAAATTTAAAAATATTTGTTTGACATTTATTTTTGCCAAATTAATTTATATTTTATTAAATTGACAATTTTACCCTTGAAAAATCTAATTATATATTCAATTGTCCTTATTTAGAACAAGATTCAAAATTTTCAAATGTATCACAATTGAAAAATCAGGGATCAAAGTGACACAAGTCTCAAACTATAGAGACTATTTGTGTAATTTGCCATAAGATTTTTTGTGATTGGATGTAATGTTTGTAAGAAAAAGTAAAATAATTATGTAATTTGATGTAATATTTTATTTAGATTTGTTTTTTTAATTATTTTGTAACCAATTAATCTTTTAGTGAAAAAAATAAAAACCAAAAAACTGAATTCCCAAACAGCGCCATAATTTCAGTTGAGTGATAAATTTGTAAATTTTAATAATTAAAATAATGAACTTTTTCATCGTATTGTAATTATTTTAAGAAGGTACAATTGAAGTGTCAGTTCCCCAAACAAAAACACCCTAAGACTTATCAAACTTTAATTGTTCGACTTTAAATCCTAATTTTTAAAATACTATCAAATTCTACCATTTGTAGGGGACAATTTAATCACTTTTTGGTGGCGGTGCTGTACTGCAATGGATTGTGAAAGACGATAAGTAGTAATCGATCAAAAGTGTGGACGATGACAAACTTTAATGCTCTCAATTCTATGTATATATATAACGTAAATCTAATAAATATGAAATAAGAATACAAATTTAAAATTATTTTAAATTTAAAAAAAAAAATTTATTACGCTCACCATTGGATTTTTATTATAAATATGCAATGGAGAGAATAACAATTCGAAAGAGAATATTAATTGTAATGAAAAAAAATAATAATAAAAACCTTCCTATATTGTTTAAATTGCCCATTTATCATTAATTGGCTAAAAATAAAACAAAATTTTAAAAAAATATATATATAAAAAATTGCGCCTTTTAACCTTAATAAGATAACAATTATAATAATATATAGATGTCAATATAATATGCATCTTGCAAAAACCATGATAACTTATAATGTATTTTCATTCAGTAGTTAATGAGAGTACTGCATGCTCTAACTTCCATCCTCCGAACCGGACGCATCAGTGTCACTCTCGATCAACTGTGTTTTCATCCCTTGCTGGAAAACACAAAAACACATCAAACAAGGCCAAGAAATGACATCATATTCCTCAAAAAAACAAAAGACAAAAAAAAATAAAATAAAATAAAATCAGCACAAATATTGATAACACCATATATTTAGAAACAAATGTGAAATGCTTTTGCAAGTGATTAAACACCAAAAGCACAAATAACTTGAAATATACAATTGAATTTGATCTTTTTATAGCATATACAAACTTATCGATCCGAGTAGAATAGGTATCCAAGTTTAGCTTGAAAACTTAACAAGTTAATCTAGAACAAAATTTTGACAAGCAGAGCACGAGTCAAGCTCATATAGCTTGGTTCATTAATCAGCTGTAGGACGGAGGAACAACCACGGCCCTGTAATTTTGAAACAGCCCCCAATGGTACAATCCACAAACTTTGCATCTTACCCAATCTTAGGATCCCCAAACTTAGCTTCTTTGGAAATTATTTCAGACGCATGCTCAAGCTTAAGATAAACTGTGAGTACCACAATAAAACTTTTCAATATGCTGAAACATCATCATGAACTAGACCACCCCACCTAATCTCAATCGAAGGCTAAAGAAAGAAAGAGAGAGCAGAAGGGGAAAAAACACCATATTATGGGAACATAAATGAGTCGATCCATCGACACTACACCAAGTATTGCACTAGAAATTAATCCCAGAGCTTTTTTAAGGGGACAATGGGGAGATCAAGAAGAACATGAATCACAATGCATCCAATCTATGGCCCAAAAGATTACATACCATTGTTGGGAAAAATTAGTGTCTTTAACAAATTTAACTTTAGGTTAACTAATATGACAAGAAACATAGTAAAATCATTACATCAACCATGAATATCATATGCAATCTAAAATCAATACAAAATACAAAATACAAAATAATATTCATATTGAAAGAAAAAGAAAAAAAACGCACACCCTACCGTTTCATTGGCCGGTTGTTATTTTCCCATTGGGCAAGCCTGTTGCAAGAATTTAGTCAACATTAGATAGATTACGTCCAGTAAGTATACTTAGATCAATACTAATCAAGCAGGCTGCATGCAAGGCATGCAATTGAATGTCGTTATAAGTTGGACAAATCAATGGGTTTAATTTGAGAAATATACAAAGTATATATTTCTAATATGTAGGCAAAATTGTAGTGAATTGATAATTAAATAGATATTACAGGTTATGTAATTCAAATAGAATAAAACCAAATGAAGCCATTTTCTGCATTAAACGATTAAATCAGTTATCATTTTAAGTTGAACTAATGAAATGAGATTTAACAATAACATGAACAATAATTTATGTTACTAAGTTTCACTAACATATTTTCTTTAGTAGTTGGACAAAAAGAATGAAAGTTTATATGGTTAAACCATGCATCTATATTACTTCAGCATTTTTTTTTTTTTTTTTTGAGGAAGAAAATAGGAGAAAATCAGTGCTAGGTGATAGTTAAAGTTCACATGGTATGTAAGCAGGAATCATTTGAAGTCTTGACATCAAGAAAAATGTACCGACTACAATTTGATTCAGACCCATTTAATACGGTAGTTAAAAAAAGAAGAAAAAAAAAAAGGATCAAATCAGTAGAAGATCCCAATCCATTAGATACAAAGATGAAATCCAAATTGATTGATATTAGAAAAAAGTAAGTGCTATTCCATACAAAAGTAACTTCCTCGATTTGAAATTTGTTACTTGTACATGAGCGGAGGGCACAAGGAAATGAAAATGTAGAGAGATTATATCATGATTCTCTCATTGCCATCTTCCTGTCCTCTTTCCCATTTGATTTCAATGCTCTTAATTTTTTCCATTGACGTTTTGTTCTACTGCGACTACTGCTTTCCAGAATGCACAAGGAATAAAATTGGTATTTCGGCCAAGCCAAAAATGGCTAGACAAATCAAGTAAGGGCGCTTACATATATTGTAGATTTAGATAAATTATTAAAAGAAAACTATTTACATACAAATCATGAATCAAGAATGATCCAGGATTTGGGTGGATAAGGGAGGAAGGAACCCATCAAAAAAACACTACCCAAATCCTTGATCCAAGGACAGGCCATCAGTTTTTATTTTATTTGATTTTTGTTTCTGGTTTCCTGAAACATATTTAGATGGTCAATAAATTAATCTATCTATCTATCTATCTAAACCATTAAACTAAAGATGGGAGAAAAATAACACTTACGCCGGGCCAAGACGACTGCCAACAAAACCTCCAGCAAGACAGGCTACAATCAGGCCGACTGGCACAATAACAAAGTTTCAATACTTCATTTATATAACAATAACAACAAGGCTGCGAATTCAAAAGAATCAATAATACAAAACCAAAACTTACTGCCTACTGTTTTTTCGCTATATCTCTCCTCCTCAAAATTTCAGTAATAAACCCCATCTTTGGCTGTGAAATTCTTCTAACTCTATAAACAGATGAATCAATCGGATCAAATCAAATCAAAACAAATACGAAGTAGAAAAGAAACCATGAATGAATGATGTCCACTCCAAGAAACGCAAAATCAATCAATAAATCAAAATTAATATATAAAAGCGATCTATGGAGAACAATCAAGAAAGATTAGGGTTTCAACATATACCCTAAAATTGACGCAGAATCAATCACCTCTCTCCTCCTCCTTCTGCGCAAAATCCGTGCCCTACCAAAAAAAACCCTAGTTACCTTTTTATAGCCGAGTGCAATCCCCTCGATTGTCTTCCACCGTGTATATTTTTGGGTCCTGCTCCAGGTTAAAAGCACATACAACTCGAGCCTTGTTTGTTTCGCTACACTCATTATAAGCCCCTTTGGTTTTTTCCTCAAGATTTTAGGATAAGTTAACGGAGGAATTTACAATGTATGGTGCACATTATAAAAAAATTATAATTTTTTTTTGATAAATATTATGATTATTTGTAATGTGTGTTATGACATTTTATAGTAGAGATATAAATAGCAAATTTATGATATGTATCTTAAAGTTAAGAATGATAATACTATGACATTTTTGTAATTTTTGTTATGACATTTTAAGATTTTGTTATGACATTTTTCACAAAAAAAAGGTTATGACTTTTGTAGTGAAAAAGTTATGACATTTTAAATTTAAATTATGAAATTTTATAAAAAAAAAGTTATGAAAAACATACTATATACACTTTTTTAAACGTGTAACATTGTAACATTTCCCTAAGTTAATTACGAAAATATATATATATACCTAGGCTAAGGCTTATCAAATCCTACCTTTTTTGTTATTTCAATTTAAATCCTAATCAATTTCTACTATTTGTTGGGGTCAATTTAACCACTTTTTGTTAGTAGTGTTGAACTGCATCGGTGGCTATGGAGTAGAAAGTAATGAGAGTGGTGACAATGAGTTAAAAATGGAAGTAACAGTGGTATACATGCAAGAATGAGAGAACAGTAGCAATGGATTGTGAAAGAGGATGAGTAGTGATCTATCAAAGGTAAGGGTAGGAGATGATAGACTTTGATCCTATCTATTCTATGTATGTAATGCAAATCTAATGACCATGAAATGGAAATACAAATTTATAATTATGGGAACTATCAATTGTAATGATGAAAAAAATAAAATTATTAGATTGTCTAAATTGCCCGTTTTCTGTTAATTATAGTCTCTTTTTTTATATAAAAGGTCGTTACTACTCGATCAACTTGAATCCTTGATATTTCCTTCACCACATCTTAAGGCATGAACAAGACCACTAGACTAAACCCCAAAGTCCATTTATATAGTTGTATAGTTAGAATTGATTGCATTTTAACAATTTATATATATTTACTATTGTCTGTCTTAAATTTTTTTATACCATGTTTGTTTATTGAATAAATAATAAATATTGAACCGAGTGATTTGGGACATCTATTCAAGCCCAACAACACTATAAACTTAGATTTTACCCAGAATTGAGAATTAATGGTTCAAATTTATTTCACTTATAGACCCTCAAATTTTATTAATTTAATCTCTACCATGGCATTCTTGTTCAATTATGGGTTATCAGATTCTAGATCCCTAGCTTTTTTGATTTAGGCCAGTGCTTTTGATAATCAACATATTATTGTCACTTATTGAAAAATAATAAATAATAAATATATTTATTAGAAATAAATTGATATATTAAAATAATATCGCTCGAATATGTATTTTGATCACATGTATATTAAAGTCAAATTTTGATATGATCTTAGTTCATTAATTCAACAAAAATAAATGCTTTATTGAAAGATAAGAACGTAAAATAGAAATAAAAGTGCAATCAAATAGTTAAATCTTAGGCTTTGTTTGGAATTGACTTTTTTTTTTTTTTAGATCATGAAGAAAATCTTCATTGCAAAATTGATAAAAAGTCAGATCAATCTAATATAGTGGTATCACAATATCTCAAAAAGAGATAAATAAGTTTCATAGAAGCAAGGATCCAAACCTTCATAGAGAATGAGAAAAAGCTCTCACAATGAAGGAAAACAAACCTTCACAGATGAAGGATTATTGCATTACAAAACTGAAATTAAGAAAACCAAACAAAAAAATTAGATCCAAGTCGCCACCAAACTCATCTAGAACTCCATTGCTTCGCAGCCTTCAACTTGGAATCTGAAGACTCCATTGTAAGCATGCAAAATTTCAGCCAATTACAAATTGTCATGTACTACAAAGGCCTACAAAATATGACATAATTATGGGCAAATCAAATCTTGTCACGTGTCTAATTGGTCTCAAATCAAAATTACATAGTGGTCAAATCAAATATTGCAACGTATTAAATTGATGCAGAAAGTCTTTTGCTTAATTAAATTAAACCATAGTGATGCAACAAATAAGTTTTTGACAAATTAAATTAAGCCACTTGTCTGAGGTGGCCAAACCAATAAAATTATGGCACATCGTTAAAGTGATATTTTGGTATTTATCTCTAAATAAATAAGAGATGATGATCAAAGAAATTCAAGTCTGTTAAGACTCTTCTTCATGTTGTACAAAATTGTGTGATCACATAAACCAAATAGATTCATAATTGACAATTAAAATTTCAAAACAAACAAACCATGCTGAAAATTACAATACATAATAAAATAACATAGCAAAAGAAAACAAATTGAATCCTGTATGATACCATAGTGTCCTTAAAACAGATTAGCCACCTCACCGTGGATGCTGAAGGTATGTCGACTTCTGTTTCCCAAGATACGACGATTTAGACCGGCTAACGCAAAAACACCTTCTGTTAGTTTTGGTGAAGCAACAATGGCAGTACTTTCTCACACAGGAAGAATAAAAATTCTAGAGGAAAACTTTGAACACAAAGGGAGAGCAAACTTTTTAGTGTAAAAGAATGAAGGAGAGGGTCTCCTTTTGTACATATGGAGGGAGAGAGGAAAAGGCTCCTGTAACAAATGCAGGTTTTAATTTTGTAAAACTCCCAAGACATAAATTGCAAAATTGAAGGCTTTAATCCATCATGAATACAAAGGAGTTACCAGGTTTTATACACATGTATATTGTGTATAATCCTGCAGCCACTTTTTCCAACACCTCTTTCATGAAGCCAACTTAATGAGTCAATTTCTCATTCAAATCTTAATGGTTTTTGGTCATTCTTTTTATGGTGTAAAGATCTTGTTACAAAGAATCTAAACCCATTTAATCACACATCAACCAATGGTTGGGACCTACTTTAATTTCACATTAAAGTTACCAAAAAATTATTTTTTCCAACAATCCCCCACATGAATAAAAATTGACCGAATAAAGAAACGGACAACGTTTACAACAAAGACTCGGAGAAAAAGCACTCAGACTAACCTTGCATCAAAAAATGTAGTTGTTGGTCTTGAATCTTTCGTAATGAAAGCCTATCGAATGTACTGGCTGACCAGTAAATATGATGTCTTGAACTATTCTGTTGTTTGTGTAAACCGAGGCAATAGACCTCACACAGGAGTTAGTGCAACCATTATTCTTGTTCTCACTAGTGTGTCCGATATGCCCCTAGAACACTAGTCTGGTTCAGTGAGTGGTTTTAAAGAATTCTACTTTACCAATTCTTAAAAAAGTGGCCCCACTTTGCACTCACATAGGTGACCTATATAAGGTATCTCATTATACCACGGTTGATTATTTATATCACTTAGGTCATTAAAAGCATTAGCTTAACTTTCCACCCTCACAGCGTATCACTGTACAAAAGAATGGGCAAGTGGATTTACTTCTTCTGTGACTCACCCGTTACACGAAATTAGGTTGTTCCTTTGAACTTAGATCTTGGGATCTCCAACCAACTAGGTTGGGTTTTCCGTTTCGATAACATTACTAAAGGCCTTAACCCCATTCCTCTTGACGACGTTTCTATTAACTCTCGAGTTAACCATTTGGTTAGCAGATCCGCAATATTGTCTTTAGACTTTACATAGTCTAGAGAGATCACCCCATTTAGAGAGTAGTTGTCGTATAGAATTATGTCTATGACGGATATGTCTAAACTTTCCATTATACATATGACTCTGCACCCGTCCAATCGCCGATTAGCTATATAGATAGCAAGCACAGGCCTCGGCCAATGTGGAATATCCTCAACGAACTAGCGAAGCCATTTAGCTTCTTCAGTTGCTTTATCCAAAGCAATACACTCAGATTCCATCGTTGATCTTGATATACACATTTGCTTGGAAGATTTCCAAGACATGGCTGCCTCTCCAAGGGTAAACACATAACCACTAGTGGATTTAGAGTCCTTTATACCAGATATCCAATTAGTATCACTGTACCCTTCTAGTATCACTGGGTATCTGGTATAATGCAGTCCATAATCCTGGGTGTAGCATAGATAACCTAACACCCGTATAATGCCTCTCTAAGAAGTGGCACTCGGATTACTCGTGTATCTATTAAGCCTACTAACAGAGTAGGCTATATCCGGCCTTGTACAACTCATCAGATGCATCAAATTTCCAATGACCGAGCATATTCTAGCTGAGAGACACTCTCACCATTATTCTTGGTCAAATGTAGACTCACGTCTATCAGTGTCCTAAACACAAATGTATTTGATTTACCAAATTTCTGAAGTATCGTCTCAACATAGTGAGACTGAGAAAGTATTATACCCCTAGATGTTTTGGTAATCTTAATATCCAAAATGACATTTACAAGGCCCATATTTTTCATGTCAAACTTGGAGTTTAACAACCTCTTGGTAGTTCAAATCATTTCATCATTACTACCAATAATGAGTATGTCATCGACGTATAGACACAAAATGACATAACCTATGTCAGTGTCTTTAACATGTACACACTTGTCACATTTATTGATTCTAAATCCATTTGATAACATGGTGTTGTCAAACTTCTCATACCATTGCTCAGGAGCTTGATTCAAACCATACAATGATTTGAAAAGCTTACAGAATTTCTTATTTTGTCATGGAGCTGAAAACCCCTCGGGTTGCTCCGTGTAGATTTCTTCATTCAAATCTCCATTTAAGAAAGTTGTCTTTACATCCATCTGATGTATCTCCAGACCACATAAAGCTGCTATCGCAATCACCATGCGAATGGATATTATCCTTGTCATAGATGAATACGTATCAAAGTAATTCAGACCGTCTCGCTGCCTGTATCCTTTGGTAACTAGCCTAGTTTTGTACTTATTAATTGATCCATCTGCTTTCATCTTTCTTCTAAAGATCCACTTGCTCCCCAAGGTCTTACTGTTTGGGAGTAGATCAACCAACTCCAAGTATGGTTCTATAAGATAGAGTCAATCTCACTCTTAATTGTTTCTTTCTGCAAAGGACTTTCAGATGAAGTCACAGTTTCATAGAAAGTTTCGAGGTTCTCTCTCTAACATATAAGTCAAGAAGTTCGGACCAAAGGACTTTACAGTCCTAGCCCTTTTACCCCTTCTTGGTTCATCTACTTCCTCAACTTGATCATCGACTTGATCATCTATGTGATCATTATCACCTTCAACCTCTTTCATGGAACTCGGAACCCCTTCTTGGATATGATATGGAAATACATTTTCAAAGAAAGATGCATTTCTGGATTTCATGATAGTATTCTTGTGTATATCTAGAATAGCAAACTTAAACACAAGAAATCGATATGCACTGTTATATTGTGCATAATCGTTGAATACAAAGTCAACGGATTTTTAGGCTTATCCTAACCCTCTTGAGTTTAGGTATTACCACCTTTTGCATGACACCCCTACATTTGTAGAATTTATACAAAGGCTTTTGGCTTTTTCCAAAAATTCATACAAGGTCTTTAAACAATTCCTTATGTCACAATGATTATGAAACTCTCAAAATCATATCACAGTAAATACATTCCCAGAATGTCATCAACCGAATTTGGCACCCAAACATATTCGGTCCAACCTATCACTCTGAAGCCAATAGTCTTACTATTAGGAAACACAAATCTAGTGTTCAATAGTGTACTATTCAGAACTTCATAACATGACCAGTAGTCTTATCACTAGAAAACACTAATTTCTTAGCATGTGGTAAATAGACTTTCTACTACTATGAATCACAATGTTTTAACATGTGATCAGTAATCACTTTACTACTAGGAATCACAACGTCCTGACATAGGATCAATAAACTCTTTCATTACTAGAAATCATCATGTCTTGACATATGATCAGTAGCCTCTTCACTACTAGGAACCATCATGTCTTGACATGTGATTAGTAATTTGTTCATTACTAGGAACCACAATCTCATAACTGTGTAGCCAGTGGTCTAACACCTCTTGGAAACCACTAGTTTTTTATCTCTGTGATCAGCGATCTTGTACTCACTAGGAGCCACCAATTTAAGAATATATTTGAAAAAAATTCAAAAATATATTCACCCACCCAACGGGTTGTCTCATCTTTGCTTTCAAACAAAGTCACATAGCAATCCTATTGTGACAACCCTCACCTCTAATTAGTGCTAATCCGTAATTAAGCATGATGAGTAATTGATTAGAATGAAATCCTAAATTGTTTGCGTGAGTGTGTTGCTTTAATTGCATTTCTATCTGGTGAACCACAGAATGATCTGTTCATGTTTTAACTTCGAATTGCGAATTGAAAGCCTTATCGGCAACCGATTCAGAAATTGATTAGTGTTATATGCGAATTAGAATTTATGTGATTTTATGGTAGATTTAATTGAAATTCAATTTGGAATGATTAAATTAGAATTATTGATGTTAAATTACATTAGTTTGCATTTACTACACAATTGCCATTGAGTGGGCCACTTTTACAAATCTTGTTTGAAACTTAATTCATACACCATTCTTCATCCTTTTCCTAGACCAAACCGTGAGAGAGAGGGAGATAGGAGAAAATTGGTTCATCTAGAAATTTAGCTTGGAGGATTAGAGGAATCGAAGAGAATTTGCAAAATTGAGCTAACAAACTTGGAGTTCAAGACCTAAGGTAGGGAATTCATCCTCTTGATTATGAATTTAAGTTGTTTCATGCATGGTTCATGGAGATTTGGAGTTTAAAGTCAAGAACTAGCTTATAGTGTTGATTTGAGAGGGAATTCATGCATGCATGTACATGTCACGCCCCAAAATAATACATAAAACCCATCATTTTTAACATGCATTGATATATAAAAGGCCTTCATTCTTCTATTCATCAGAGTAATTCATTACAAAATGTATTACATGTTAACAACAAACAAATGCCCTACGGGCTTACAACTTTCCAAGTTAACACTTGGTTACACAGAGTAGAGTACTAACTCAAATACATATAAAGCCCTTGGCTTGAAATCACATGTAACACATCAAAAGGGAAACAAAACATCAAAAGGTCCATTCACCTCTAGCCTCCCAAGCTATATCCTTGGAGGTGGCATGCTACCTGTATCTGAAAATGATATTCCCGTATAGGGTGAGCTAACAGCCCAGTAGAAATACACTAAACCAGCTATGAACAATGACTAAAAGATTAACAGTTTGATAGATGGTTAACACTTTTACATTCTTTCATAACACATTACAGTTTCATTTTCCATTCCTTTTCAATTCTCAATTCATAACCATAGTCCAGAATCTGACCAAATAACCGATATGAGACAATAACTCATATTAAACATTTCCTCATTTCACAATAGATAAGCATACTAGCTATATCAATACATCAACAGATAAGCATATGAGCTATATCAACACTTCCACTGATAAGTATAAGAACTATATCACACTTCCAATAATAAGCATATGAGCTATATCAACACTTCAACAGATAAGCATATGAGCTGTATCTACGGAGTCCATCCCCTATCTCCTCCCAACAATATCCGGTTTAGAGGTTCATCCCCTATCTTCCCCTAAACCGCGGAGTACATCCCCTATCTCCTCCAACACAACACAATGCATATAAACAATTATTATACACATCAATCAATACATAAAGTTAATGTATTCTTTCAACCGTCATACTCAATGACACATTCCATTGATTAGTTTTAGTTTGCCTAATCATCATGCATTATCTACAACAATCAAGACTATCCTCCACCGATAGCCCAAAGCAGTTATCTCTAAACAGAAAATAAATGCACAAAAAGGATAATACATCAACATTTCAATAAATAATCCAACTACACCCTTTAACCCCATATATTCCCAATTCCAACATTTCTCTATGCTAAACATGCATATAGGTTTATTATAAATAAAACCCCAACTTTTATAAAATTGCACAAAAGCCCCAAACTTTCCCAAAATTACACAACAACCCCCAACATATCAAAATGCTAAAATTTAAAGACAAAGCTAATAAAAAGGAGTAGGTTATCCCTACCTCAAATTCGAAGCTCAAACGGAGAAGATGAAAAGAGTTGAAACTCGATCTCCACCACACACCACAAAGCCCTCGAGAAATAACACAACTTTGGCGAAGGAACTATGGCCAAAATCCCAATGGAACTATGGCCAAAATCCAGCTCGGCACAACTAAAATTTATAACTCAAGCTCGGTTCGTAATGGCTTATTAAACCAAGAAAGAACCATAGAAGTTGATAAGCTAACCCTATGCACTTGCACCTATATATAGGAGTTTGTCCACCTTAAAATGTGTCTTGTAACCGATGTGGGACTTCCAACAAACATATAGAAGTTTGTCCACCTAAAAATATATCTTGTAACCGATGTGGGACTTCCAACAAACACACCAAAGGTTCCCAAAATAGAATGAAGGCATACCAAAAGCCTTAAAAGACACAAGTGCTACAACATGTTCTTGAAATTTGAAGTTGTTTTGCATAGAATTTCCACATGCATGTCCATATTTTAGTTGTGGTCCATGAATTCACCTTGTTCTTGAGCTCAATATTACATTTGATCATGTTTTGGAGCATGAGAGTTCATAAGAACTCATGCATGTCATGTTCTTGCATTGTTCTTCAAGTTTCTTTGAAATTGGTGTTCAATTGGCATACTTTTGGGCTTTGATTTTGTAAAATGATCTTCAAAACATGTTGTTTTATGAGTTTCCATGTATTTCTTCAAGTTTTGGCCCAGAAGGATGAGATTTGATACTTCAAAAGTTGGATTTGTGCTTGGTGATCAAATCTAGAAATTCCAGATTTTTGATCCACGCTCGAGCGTAGGACTTCACGCTCGAGCGTACACCCCGAGTACATGCACTTCCGCTCGAGTGTCGAGAGTCACGCTCGAGCGTGAAATGCATATGCCCAGAAGTTCATGTATTTTACAAGTCCGCTCGAGCGAGGCGATCTACGCTTGAGTAAGGGTCTGAGTCTCACGCTCGATCGTGGGTCGAGCATCCATCGAGCGTGAAAAACGTGCATCCAGTACTTTTCATGAGTTTGCAGTCCACTCGAGCGAGGGAAGTCACACTCGAGCGAAGCTTCTCTGTCTGCATGTCCACTTGAGCGAAGAAAGCCACGCTCGAGCGAGACCCCTGTTTTCAGCAAATTTTGAAAAGTGTTTCAAAGTATAGTTTTGCATCCTCATCTCATCCTAGGCATTCCTAGGCCATGTTTAAGGCATCTTAATGAGGATAATGTCTTAAAACCACACCAAGTCAATTAGGGGCTAAGTTATTAATTCCGAGTATGTAACTTAGTGTGTGTTCATTCTGCAATTGTGTAAGGTTGGCATCCGATGACGCTCATTAGCTAGCCTATAGCCTAGTACTCTATGAGTAACAATGTTGTAAAGATATGTTCAATTATGATTATTTTCTGAACGACTGACTGTACTATTCTCTGAAACGACATGTTTACTGAATGAATGTTTGTTCTATTTGTGAACTGTACTCGTGGCATCCATAGCAATCTACTGTTACTGCTACTGTTACAGAGATCTCTGTCAGTTCCAATGCTAGAACTACTACTGTTTACTGTGCCTGCTTGGTGCAGCTTAAAAGCTGCTTATTTCAGCTTTCAGCTTAATTTAAGCTATTTTGATGTGTTTGGTTTAGCTTATAACTTATAGCTTATAGCTTTTTGGAAGTCAGAAATCAGCTTATTCTTTGAGTGGGGTAGGAGATGCTTAATTTATAAGTCAGAAATCAGCTTATGTTCATAGTTATAAGCTATAAGCTGTTTAGGCATAAGCTATAAGTACTTTTCCACAGCTTTACCAAACAGGGCTACTGTTATGATGGCTGAGAGGGTAATTTATATGGAAATTGGGCCGAGCTAGGTAAAATGGGCCGTTGTGGGCCTCAGGGCAAAAGGCCGTGAAGGTTACTCCGGACTCAAAAAGACATAAGGTTACTCCGGTCCCGAAAAGGTTAGCCCGGTCACCATACTAGGTCTTATCTCGGTTATGGCATAGTATGGTAGTTCGGTCTAAGAGCCTAACTAGAAGTTAGCTCGGTTTAGACTTACCACTGTTGACGCAGGAGGAACTGAGGGAGGAACAAATAAGGAAGAACCGAACTAACGATAGTACGGTCTACTCTGTGGCTCGGCGTGACCATGGTTACTTCGGTCATATTGGAGTTCGGCCATGGTGAAAACCATCTCACTTGGTTTAAGTAGTGAGGGGGTGTTGAAGGAAAAGCATTATCCTTCAGGAGTTTGAATCCTAGGAGGACTCTACATGGAGGAGTAAAAGTCCTACTAGGATTGTGCCACACGGAACCTATAAAAGCTCACAAACATCACCTATGGAGAGGTAACTCAACTTTGATTCCCGAATATACAGAGCTTTTTGTCTATTTGTCTATTGAACTGACTTAGGCATCGGAGAGGTATCTGGCACACACCCGCCGACTGGCTCACGTTTGTGTTTTCAGGGAGTAAAGCTAACGTACGAAGGAGCGCAATCTTGATCAACAGTATTATATGAGAAGGTTTATTTCTTTCCCGTACAATTGGCGCTGTCTGTGGAAATAATCAGAACGAACAAAACCTCTTGATTAAGTTTTCCTTAATAAAAAGTAATGGCGCACAACGAAGATATGCCGCAGTCCGCCATTGATGGACAAACCCCAGAAGGAGGTGGGAGGCGCGAAGGCTTGCCTCCTATTCCTCCCATGGCGGATTTGGAACCCCAACGGCAGAATCTCAGGAGGGATGCTAGGGGAAGGCGGAATAACAGTCCGCGTCACTCTCATTCACAAAGCCCTGACAGACAAAGGAGAAGGATTGATCCTCAAACTCTGGAGGACCGCGTGAAGGAACAAGATGAATTGATACAACGGATGGCGGCAGACATGGAATCTATGAAGTGCCAGATGAAAGGCAAAGGAGTGGTGACAGGAGAGGGGCGCAAGAGCAAGACGCCCCCTCGCCACTCAGGAAGTCGTGGTAGGAATGCCACACCATCACAAGGAGAGGGTAGAAGCCTCAGGACAGGCGATACTCAATCCAAAAACTCCAGGACTCGTTACTCCAGGTCTGAGAGAGCGAAGACTGAGGGGTCGTACTCTGAGGGAAGTACCTATCGACCCTCGCGAACGCACCAGACATCGTCCAGGCAGTCGGAGATGCCTAGATCATCCGACCTACGAACCGTGCTAGAGGAGAGGGCACGATGGAAGGAGGATACCAGGGCACGCGACCCTCGCAGAGTTTCTGCCCTTCAGCGGTTGGCTCCTCGGACGCATGGAAGCGTCGAGATTGGAATGCCAATACCGCGCCCAGCCTACGAACCAACGGACAAAGTACTGGCGAGGTTGCAGACCTCACCGTTCATCCCAGCAATCGAAAACGCGCCCCTACCTTCAGGCTTCCTTCAGCCCAAATTCACCACGTACGAGGGGAAGACGAACCCTTACATGCACCTAAGCCACTTCCGCCAGGTTATGGCGGTATATAGGCGAAACGAAGCTTTAATGTGCATCCTCTTCCCATCAAGCCTCGGCGACCTAGGCTTGACTTGGTTTGAAAAACTTCCAGAAGGCAGCATAGCCTCCTGGGCGCAGTCTGCAGAAGCGTTTGTAACAAGGTTCAGGACAAACACCAAAACCCCGGTGGAGATTGACCAGTTACTCTCCATCAACTGGGCGAAAAGGAGACACTCAGGTCCTACAATAGCTGCTACTAGGAGACCTTCAACCAAATTGGGGATTGCCCTACTAATCTCGCCATTGCACAATACAAGAGAGGCCTTCAAGTCGGAAACAGACTAAGGGACTCAATCACCATGGCACCACCCCTCACCATGGAGGCCTTGATGGAAGAGTGCATCAGCACATCAGGTGTGGAGAGGATGGCGCTCGTGCCAAAACAAAATCTGGCACAACCGGAAGTTATTGCGGATAACATTCATATCTCTCTTATATTCCCCCCTGACACTGAAACCCCTGGTTTGGAGGAAGGTTTGGCTTTCTGATCCTGCTAAACTTGTGTTATGTTGTACTGCTAGTCACTAGACTGGATATCAGATTTGCAGCCACACCAAAACATCATTTTTCATGAAACTTAACCCATTAGTATTGTCTTATTTAGACTATGGCTATGTAGTTCTTACTTAGTGCACTAAATTTTTTGGAGAGAGTTAAATCTGTTAGTGAAAAGAAAATTAACCCATTAGTTTTATCTTATTTAGACTGTGAATATGTAGTTTTCAATGCACACTTTATTTTGTAGAGGGTTAAATATGGTAGTGAAAAGAAGTGCATTGCTAATTATCTGTTCCCCTACAAGAAATGACATTGTTAGAAATTACTATATTACTTTCATTTCTTCAATTTTTTTTTTTTATTTTAATTTTTGAAAAAGTTTATGAATCTTAACATAGCTTCTTAGATTAGTGGTTGCCACTTCTTGAGTCCTTGACTTGGATTTTGTATCAACTATTGGAACACTATTTGTGAAACAAAGCATTTGTTGCCTATCCCTTTATGTCAAATCAAAGGATGCATGTTGTGGAGACTATATCCTCTTGGAGGAAGTTCCTTATTTTTTGTGACCCTGGGAAGTGAAGATGATTGGGTGAAGATGTGGCCTAGAGAGATGTGATAGTGTGTAGGAATATTGAATGCATTCAGAGGATTGAACCAAGTGTTTCTTATTTTTTTTCATTATCTTTTCAATATTACCTGGGGGTCACTATTGGTTCAATGGTTAAGACTTGGCCTAATAATCTTAAAGTTATAGGTTCAAGTCTTGGGGCCACCACTTTGTGCATTATGCCAAAGATTAGGTGTGTACTCAATCTTTTTCCTCCCAAACACACAATAATGTGTATTAGTTGGGCGTTGTTTTTTTTTGTTTTTGTTTTTGTTTTTTTTTTTTTTTATCTTTTCAATATTACCTCAAATAGGCTGGAAGATATGGTTTTCGTACTTGAAAGTGCAAGTTTTTAGGTACACTTGGAGACGATGGAACTCTGAGAGGCAGCTCTATCTCTCTCTCGCTCCCTCTCCCTCTGGCTCTTGGCGTTGATGAGGATAAATGTGTTATTGTTGACCACTACTTGATTAGTTGGTGCATTCAATAAGGTGCATAATGTGAAGATAGTTGTAGTTGTTGGATCACCATTCTTTGCATTTCAATTTGGCACGGGTTCTTGGGAACTTTGTGTTTTTATTTTTGGGGATTCAATGGGCGGTACCACAGATAGCAACATGTCTATTCTTTGCTGTGGTGGATTGGAGTTCGAGATAAGGAACAATTTTGGAGGTAAGTACCATGCTACTCTTGGTACATTTGGGAGAAGAGAAATGGATAAGCTTTTGAAGTTAAGGAGTCATCAATTCTCTTGATAAAATCCTTGTTTTTGTTGTACTTTTTTTCATTTGAGGTCCTCTGAAAATGTTAGTAGTTTTTTTGTTTGTCAAATTTCTTGATTCATATTTTCTATAGTTGGCTTGGTGTGTACCTTGCCTGTAGGGAACCTTTCTTCAAATAAGAATGTGGTACTTCACAGGAAGTCAAAGATTTTTAAGCAATGTTTATTTTTTATTGAAGAAGAAGAAGAATAAAAAAAAAAAAAAAAAAAAACTCACAGTATCAAAGATTTTTGAAGCAACATTTTTTTATAAGAATCATGTATTACATTCTTTGAAGCTCTACTTATACAAAATTTAAAATGAAAGAAAAAACATTATTAAAGCTTCTCTAAAGAAATCGTGGCCGAAGGTCTCTCATTTGGATTGTATTATCTTTCAGCTGCATATTCCTCAAACACACATGGGCCTGTTCTTTTCTGCTTACCTTTTCTAAGTTAGTCTTGATGTATCTTGAAAGAAACTTGGCAAAAACTGAAATTTTTTTTTTTCTTTTAACCAGCTGACAGGCTTTATTATGTATTATATTTTTATTTATCCATAATTATATGGATCCATAGGATGTTTTGTTTTAGAAAGCAAAGAAACAATGAGTAAGATGAATTGTATATTTTTCTTCTGGAAATTCCAAAGGCACTTTTTATGAACCAACATCTTAATTTTTTCGGGGGGTCAAGATGACAGTGATATTGGATTGCAGAAATTAGATTTTCCCTTTTTGTCTAATCTTCTAGTTTTATCTCACTGAAAACAGATTGAAGTACGTTTTCTTCCACTGGCTTTATCACCAATAAAACATCTTTCTTTTTATTTTTCTATAAACCAATCAGCGAACCAGGATGATTTTCTCTTTTGTTTGCTTTTTTCTTTTAATATCAGCTTGAGATGGTTCACGTGAGAGGTGTTAAGCATAGTCCTTAAAGGTTTAGAGTTTTGCAGTCCAAGACCAAAACTTAATAAAAAGGAGTGTTGCAAGGCTGTGAATTTTCTATGCCTTCCTTGGGCATTTGTCTTACAGGATTTAATTTAAAAAGTTTTCTGATCTTGTAAAACTAGGAAAAGAAAAATATTGGTTTCAAAAGAGATATCTTTTCATTCAATTATGGATCATCTATTTATACAAGAGGTATCCTACAATAGCTCTAACAGTGCTAATCTACTCTAGGAATACAGATATTTACTACTAACAATACATATTTACTTCCTTATCTATTCCACCAATCTTGGGATATATCTTTGATCTTTTCAACACTCCCCCTCAAGTTGGAGAGTGGATATCAAGAACTCCCAACTTGCGTATCATGGTTGAGAAAGCGTCCTTTCCCAAAGGCTTGGTGAACACATCTGCAAGCTGATTTGCTGAAGCAACATATTTGGTGACAACTGAACCATCTTGTATTTTGTCGCGAATAAAGTGACAATTGATTTCTATGTGTCTGGTCCTTTCATGAAAAACAGGATTAGCTGCTATGTGCAAGGCTGCTTTGTTGTCACAATGTAATGCTGCTGGTTTTGGATGAAAAATGCGTAGATCCTTCAACAATGAACGTAACCAAGACAATTCACAACACGTACCCGTCATTGCCCTATACTCGGCCTCGGCTGAAGAGAGAGATACCGTCTTCTGCCTTTTTGTTCGCCAGGAAACAAGAGACGATCCCAAGAAAATACAATAGCCCGTGGTTGATCTACGAGTTGTCGGGCAACCAGCCCAATCAGAATCTGAAAAAGCTTGCAATGATAAATCATTCTAAGAAGGAAAAAATAAACCTTGTCCTGGACTGCATTTTAAATAACGTAAAACACGCAAGGCAGTTGCCATATGTGGTTTACGTGGTTCATGCATGAACCTACTTAATACATGTACTGAGTAAGTGATATCGGGCCGTGTAATAGTCAAATAAATCAGACGTCCAACAAGCCGCCTATATTGAGATGGATCTCTAAGTAATTCTCCCTCCTGTGAAAGTTTTGAAGTTTGCTCCATGGGAAAGTCTACTGGTTTAGCACCCAACAATCCACCATCCTTGATAATATCCAAAGTATATTTTCGCTGAGAAATGGAAATGCCTTTCTTTGAACGAGAAACTTCAATTCCCAAAAAGTACTTTAAATCTCCCAAGTCTTTAGTGGAAACGACTATGCAAAAATTGCTTAAGAGCAGATATGGCAGTTAAATCATTACCCGTTATAAGGATGTCATCAACATAGATCAATAATGCTGTAAAAGACTTGCCATTCTGACATGTAAATAATGAATAATCTGCTTTGGACTGAACAAACCCAGTTGCATGAATAGCTGTAGAGAACTTAGCAAACCATTGACGAGAAGCTTGCTTGAGGCCGTACAAAGATTTGTTAAGGCGACATACCAAGTTCTCCATCTGTTGCCGAAGACCAGGAGACGGAGACATATAAATTTCTTCATGAAGATCACCATGAAGAAAAGCATTGTGAACATCTAGCTGATAAAGGGACCGATGTTGGGCAGCTGCTAGAGCTAACAAACAGTGAACAGTAACCATCTTAGTAGTGAGAGAAAAGGTGTCATGATAATCAATATCCTCCAGTTGTGTATAACCTTTTGCGACCAAGCGGGCTTTATAACACTCAATGGAGCCATCGGAGTGGCGCCTGACTTTGTAAAACCACCGACATCCAATGGGTTGTTTGGTCGGGGGAAGAGGAACAAGGGACCAAGTTTTATTAGCCGCTAAAGTTGCCAATTCAGATTGCATTGTATCACAACAGTGGGAATGAGAAGAAGCCTCCGTATAAGATGTAGGTTCAATATCCTGAGTGAGAGCTGCAACAAAGGATCTATGTGATAGTGAGAGACGGTGAGGAGATAAAAAATTGCAAAGAGGATACCGTGTGCCTGTGGAGTGACCAGACGACGAAGACAACGTTGGTAAGGGAGACAATACTTGATTGCAAACATAGTCTTGTAAGCGAAGAGGACGGGAATGAGGGCGCTCAGAACGACGCAAGGGCTGTAAAGGAGAAGGGTCAGTGGAGCTAGGAGAGATGACGCTTACAGGAGAGGAGGCTGGGGTCGGAAGCACGGCTGGCTCCGGGTCAAGGGAAGGTGGCAGCAGATCTGGTAACGGTGGAGACTGCGGGGTAGAAAGAGAGCCAGAAAGTTCAGACACGCAATGAGGTAGAACTGGGACGGGAGAGGAAGAAATGGGTGGACTAGAGGTGGTCTCATAAGGGAAAACAGATTCATGGAAGACAACATCACGACTGGTGAAAATTTTGTGAGTGGCAAGGTCATAGAGTTTATAAGCTTTCTGCCCATCCGGTAACCAAGGAAAACAACGTTTGGCTCGTGGAGCAAACTTATGGGAGGCGAGCACATCGGTGGCATATGCAAGGCATCCAAAAACTCGAAGATGAGAGTAAGAAGGAACCTTTCCATATAGACGCTCAAAAGGAGTTTGACGAGAGAGAAGTGGTGTGGGCAAACGATTAATGAGATGAATAGCGGAGAGGACACATTCTGCCCAAAAACGAATGGGAAGAGAGGATTGAAAACGAAGAGCACGAGCGGACGCAAGAATGTGGCCATGTTTGCGTTCTACAACCCCATTTTGTTGGGGGGTAGAAGTACAAGAGCGTTGGTAAATGGTGCCATGGGTTTGAAAAAAATCTCGCATAGCAAAAAATTCCAAGCCATTATCAACACGAATGTTGGCAATTGTGGTACCAATTGAGTGCTAACATAGGAGAAGAAAGTAGTAAGGCAAGTCTGTGTGTCACTTTTGTGTTGCATAAAAAAAACCCATGTGAAACGAGAATAGTCATCCACAATAGTTAAAAAATATCTAGCACCAGAAAGAGAAGGAATTCGATAAGGTCCCCAAATGTCACAATGGATTAATTCAAATGGTCGAACAGACGAAATACTACTGACAGTGAATGGTAAACGACGCTGCTTGGCAAGAGCACAAGCATCACATAGCTTATTGAACTGGAAAGGAAAATGTAATAAATTATTGGCCATAAAATCTAATCTTGCAGAAGATAAATGGCCCAATCGACGATGCCAGAGGGTGGTGGATGAGGAATCATGAGAACATGGAGAATGACGGGTGGTGGCTGCTAAGGTCCGACTTTGGTGGGGTTTCTCTGTAGTGAAAGCAACCAAGTAATAAAGTCCGCTTGTTGTCTACCCAAACCAATCGTCATCCGCGTCGTCAAGTCCTGCAAAATACACCAAGAAGGGAAAAAAGTCACTGAACAGTTGAGATGTTTGGTAATTCGACTAACTGACATCAAGTCTACTTTAAAAGATGGTACACCGAGTACATTCGGCAATGAAAAATTTGAAGTTAAAGGTAAAGTTCCTGTAGAGGTAATTGGTGCTGATTCTCCACTCGGCATGACAACTGGCAGCAATGATGTGTTTGGGCAACTATTGACGAGCAAATTTGGTGATGAAGTGACGTGATCAGTGGCTCCACTATCAATAATAAATCGATGAAGATGTAATGGAACGGATGACAAACCTGAAGGAACACCAGCCGTATGGGCCTGAGGAGGAACAGAGGATGTGGTTTCTTTGGTTTCTTTACCATTCATAACAGACAGTATCTGCTGGAATTGTGAATCAGAGAGCCCATGTATCACCGATTGCATTTCCTGCATGGTTGGTCCGTCCGTCACATTATTTGCTGATGATTGGTTGCCATTGAACTGTTTAGGATGATTTCTTCCTTGAACAGATTTGGTTGAATGATGTTTGGGATGTCCTGGTGGATACCCATGTAACTTCCAACAAGTATCTCGCACGTGGTGATCTTGGTTGCAATAAGAACAGTGCAATGGTTTGCGATTGTTGGAACGAAAAGTAGAGTTCTGCCGAACAGCTAGCATGGTCGGCTCACCTCTGTGAGCAATCATTGCTGCGGTCTCTGGTATTTCACATGGAACACTTAAACTGCGTTGCTTTTCTTCTTGAACAATATTTGAATAGGCCTTAGTTACATCGGGCAATGGATTCATTAAGAGGATCTGTCCTCGGATGGCGCTGTAGGATTCGTTAAGCCCCATCAGAAATTGCATGAGTTTGCCTCGTTGATGGTCCGCCCCACAAGTGCAAACGGTGGCTTGATATGAACCAAGTTCATCCCATAATCCTTTCAACTTGGTGTAATAAGCTGCAACAGTCAATTGACCTTGAGTGAGACATGCAATATCTCTCTCAATCTGGAAGATTCGTGGCGCGTTGCTTTGTGAAAAACGGTCACGGAGATCCTCCCACACTTCTTGGGCAGTGTTGGAGTAGATTACGCTATCAGCAAGATCCGTCGTAAGAGAATTAAGGATCCATGAAAGGATCATATCATTGCACCGTCTCCAAGATGAACGTTCCAGTATAACGTTAGTTTCCTCCGATGGTATGGTAACAGTACCGTTAACGAAACCCAACTTGGATTTTGCATTCAAAGAGATGGACATTGCTCGACCCATGTTGAATAATTATCCCCATTGAGGGGTTTGGAAACAAGCACCATTCCGGGATGATCAGAATGGTGGAGGAAAAAGGATTGGCAGAGTCAATCTTGCTGCCATCAGGAAATGTTTGCTCGTTCACCATGATGAGAAATGGTAATAAAAATAGGAAGAGAGATAGAGAGCTAGGGCTTTTCAACCTTGCTCTGATACCATGTAAAACTAGGAAAAGAAAAATATTGGTTTCAAAAGAGATATCTTTTCATTCAATTATGGATCATCTATTTATACAAGAGGTATCCTACAATAGCTCTAACAGTGCTAATCTACTCTAGGAATACAGATATTTACTACTAATATATTTACTTCCTTATCTATTCCACCAATCTTGGGATATATCTTTGATCTTTTCAACAGATCTTCTTTTGTTCCAATGATGCACCTTTTAAATACTCTTAGGCTCAATTTTTAGCGCGAGGCATGCCTTAAACGCATGAGTAATTTTTTGTATGAACACTGTTACTCATTGCCTTTGGCTGTTGTCTAATTTGTGTCTGGTTACAATTTTGAAGCAACTTTATTTTGTTGTTGCCCTTGGAAATTTGACTTTTAGTCCCGTATTTTTCTAAAAGATCTGTGCTTATTGCAGAGAACAAGAAACGACCACAGCTTACCAGTATCATTGCAGCTTCCTCTGGTGCAATGAAAGCCGATGAAGTTGCCAAGAAAGCTTTGGATGGCATCAAATCTGGTAGTTTTATTGTCCCCTGCAACTTTGAGGGACTGTTATTGTCCATTGCAACTGCCGGTCTATCCCCTCAAAGATCATACCTAATGGCATTTGTTGAGGTGGTTACTGCTGGTATAGTACGCCTTGCAGGTCTATGTTTCCAATGGAATTGGTACGGAAGCATAGAAAAGTGGCATGCACAAAAGAAATAGTAAGTAATTCATAAAGTGGAGAATTTATCATTAAGAAATCTGCTTCCCTGTAGTTTTATTAATTCTCTGTTACTGATTTATTTGATAAGTGTTTATTGGTAATGTTGAAAGTAAATAATTACAATTGATTTATCTGACCTTTATTGGATGATGGAAAATTTACATAAAACTGCCTTCAGTCGTTATAAGCATGGCATTAGATTTCTGTTGTGTTCTCAATAATTTTATGCAAGCTTTTGTTTTTGTTTTGAATCCAAAAAGTGTTTCAGGTTTCCTTATAGTCAATATAGAGCTTTATTGAACTATGTTATGTTAAATTCTTTAAAAAACAATAAGCAAAGCAGTCAAAAACATATTTCTTGCATTCAATGATGTACAGAGTAATTAGGATTTTGATTTATCGGCAATAGTTGCAAATTCCCCATGTTTTACATATTTTTTGATGTAGTGTAGTTGATACCTATTATATTGCCCCATGGTGTTTGGAAGATGCCATTTCTAAAGAAACATTAGGATTTCATACATAGCTACAAGTTTTGTGTAGCTTCATCACTTCATTGTTTCGTGTTACTCTAAAAGTGATTGACATTGAATCGTATTAAATGATCTGCAATAATTTTTACAACTGCCATATCCCAAGTAATTGGTAGAATATAGTAAGTGCCATTTAAGTATCCGACTCACAAGCTTTTCGATCTCCAATTTTAATAAGCACTACCTTTACTTTTTCTTTTTTTGCTGTGAAAAGCAGCAGCCTTCTTTGTTATATGCTGTCATCTTCTTCTTTTTTTTATATTGGGATTCGTTTTTGCAAATTTATGTCTAGAATTGCTAAACTGAACTGAAAACCTGACTGCTGTTCTTGAGTGCCATCTTGTAGCACAAGAGGTAGTGCTTAAATTGCAACGACAGTTGCATAAGTAATGATTCAAGTTTTATTTTTGTTGTTTGGTTTCAGAATCCTGGAAGTTTTGAGCTTGACATGGGGACAGTCCTATGCATGGCAGCTTTCGGAGATTACAACAGATTTTTGTCCATTCATGAGGATGGTTCTTGTAACTGGCAAATTTTTTTTTTTTTTCTTTTTGGGATCAGATATTTGACAAATTGAAGGAAATAAAAAATTTGCAAATCAAATCTTCAATGCTTGATCTGAATTTGTCAGTTCTTTATCCAGTGTTGTTTTTCTTAGAAGAAAAATGGTTGAGAGCACTAAAAATGCTGCTCAAATGGCACCACTAATGAGGTGGCAACGGGTTCTGTCCATTGCTTATGCCTTTTTGTTGAATGTAAAAACCTATAACTTACTCCACCTACCACTACCACCTACTACCACCTACCTACTCCACTCCATTAGTGCTCCACAAGAAGCAAGTGCTCCATTTACCCTAATGCTCCATTAAGTTGTTTAGTGCTCCATTTTAGGTTAATTTAATTCCTCCATTTGTAACGCATTCTCCCTATAAAAGAGAGATCATTCTCTCCATTGTAAATACACAATACACACAAAAATGTATATTGATATCAATCAATAATATCAATACATTAATTTCCTACATGGTATCAGAGCAAGGTTAACAACTTAGTAATTCTGCTTCACTGGCGGGCGGCAGCCTCGCCTTGGCCGCCCGCCGGACCTCTACACAACTCCGCTGCCACAAATTATTCTTCTTGAGCTTCTTGTTGTTGATGAACAGTTAGTTCAGCAAATATGCAGCC
Source organism: Camellia japonica (assembly GCA_030407325.1). Classification (NCBI taxonomy): domain Eukaryota; kingdom Viridiplantae; phylum Streptophyta; class Magnoliopsida; order Ericales; family Theaceae; genus Camellia; species Camellia japonica. Next base: position 184,063,125 of record JAPPVO010000031.1, on the reverse strand, counting down.
AACAGACCACATGTCTACAGCTGTTGAGTAATGGGTAGCCCCCAAAAGTACCTCAGGAGCTCTATACCAGAGTGTCAACACCTTTGCAAAGTTGGTACATCAAGCACTCTTCCCCGGAGATTCTGAATTGCAGCAGCTGCTACACATTTTCAGATTGTTGGGCACTCCAAATGAACAAGTGTGGCCAGGAGTAAGCAAGCTCTGCCACTGCTGGTGATACCCATTTGGGAGGTGAGCACATTCTTCTCACCAGCACTGCAGGGATCTTACTCCATTCGACTTGTTGTGCTTCGCCACTGATATAACGAGCGACGAGGTTTATGAATCCAGATTTCTCTCTCTCTCCATTTTCAATTGCAAATTTGCTTTGCATAATTCCATATACACAACAAAAATAACAATGGAGGCAATGAAGATGAAGCTTTTTGTTGCTGTTGATGGCCGTGTCAGCTGTCCAAAATGTGGCTGCAGCAGAGGCCCCTGCACCTACCACTACCGCGGACGCCATCTGAAGATCTGAGTCACCTTTATCTCCTTCAACACATCTATCTCTGAGGACAAAAGCTTCCTGTTGATGCTGATTAGCATTGCTTTTGTTCTCTGTAGATTTTATTGGATGGCTGCTTCCTGAATTTGCAGCACGAAGAAGTGGCGAAACTACTTTTTCAGTTTCAGCAGCTGGAACCTTAGTAGATGCTCCACCCCGATAACTTTTAAAAGCAGACTGAGACATTACGCAGACAGATGGCGTAACTCCTCTTGGCCAGTTAAGAAGTTCACCACCTTCATTGATTGGATTGCCGCATGTTCCAACATCTTTTTATTTCTTTATTTTTCTTTATCCATTATTTTCTTTTATTTTATTTTTATTCTTAAACACCACCAACAACATTTTTCTAAACTTGTCATTTATTCATCTCGGGGATCAACCCCGATCACATTTTTACACCAAAAAAAAAAACAAAAAAAAAAAAAACCACAATCCACCACAACAAAAAAAACCGGCCTTATTTTTTCACCTCTTCAGCTGTTCTCTTCCTCTTGCCTTTGTCTTGGGCGGTCTTTGCCGGTGCTGCCTCCGTGTTTCCCACGCCACCGAGCTCGTTGACTTCCCGTTGCTCCTCAACCGTCACATATGGCGGTCCTCCAAATCTGAGCATCACGGTGGCCTTCCGCTTCAGTTCCTTGTTTTCTGCCTTTAGCCCACATATCTCTGCTCGGCATCCTTATACATGCCCTGGAGCAGAGCCAGTTGGGCGTTTAACTGCTGCACCTCATTAGTTCTACTCTGAAGCCGGTGCGACAGGTTGTTGACCGCCGTCATGGTCTCAACGCATGACCTTAATGTGTAATAATTCGCCTCAATATCCGACTGAGCAGCCATTATCTGCTCAACTGCCACCATCGGATAGTTCAACGGCACAAAACCAGGGGGGCTTGGTCCAAGGGCGCTTGGTTGCGGTTCAAGGGCAACTGCCCCGGCTATCTCTCTTGTGGCCTCGTTGAGGTCGGGAAAGAGAGTAAGACCACGGGACGAAGAGGCTATGTTCTGGGTCACGGGGCGGGAAGAAGAAGCCATTTTCAGGGTAACAGAGTGTTTCAGCGATACAACTCTCAGAAAACAACAGAGTGTTTCAGTAATACAACTCTCAGAAAACGAAGAGTTTTTTTCAGAGGTTTCAACTGGTTTGTCTCAGCCTCAGCCTCAGCCTCGCCTTTGTTTAAATAGGCAAGGCAGACACGCGCCTCACGCGCCTCTCAGCGCAAGACAACAAAGCAGCGCGCCTTTTGATGGCTCGACTTTTGATGGCTGTCGGGCACACCTTTTGATGGCACGCCTTTTGATGGCTCGACTTTTGATGGCTGTCGGGCACACCTTTTGATGGCACGCCTTTTGATGAGATTGAGCACGCCTTTCGAGGGTGCGATTTTTAAGGGTCCGACACGACTCTGTAAACTGTCCCGACATTGATTCCGGTTAGCTCTTATATGGGTCCGACAAGACTCTGTAAACTGTCCCGACATTGATTCCGGTTAGCTCCTATATGGGTCCGACAAGACTCGATAAACTGTCCCGACATTGATTTCGGTTATCTTCTACAATGGTCCGACATGACCCAGTAAACTGTTTTCTACAACGGTCCGACATGACCCAGTAAACTGTTTTCTACAACGGTCCGACATGACCCCATAAACTGTTTTCTACATCGGTCCGACATGACCCCATAAACTGTCTTCTACAAAGGTCTGACACGACCATACAGTGTCTCCTATCTACTTTTATTTGTCAGATTATTTTTCCTGTTTTGTTACTCTCTCCAAACTCAAGTTGGTTAGTTCCTAACCCCCTTGAGTTTGAGGGGGGCTGTTGAATGTAAAAACCTATAACTTACTCCACCTACCACTACCACCTACTACCACCTACTACCACCTACCTACTCCACTCCATTAGTGCTCCACAAGAAGCAAGTGCTCCATTTACCCTAATGCTCCATTAAGTTGTTTAGTGCTCCATTTTAGGTTAATTTAATTCCTCCATTTGTAACTCATTCTCCTTATAAAAGAGAGATCATTCTCTCCATTGTAAATACACAATACACACAAAAATGTATATTGATATCAATCAATAATATCAATACATTAATTTCCTACACTTTTTTTTTTTCCCAATACATTAGTGCTATTAGTGATATTTTTTTTTGGTGGTATGAATCATTGTTGTTCTTAGAAAGCTCAACAACTATAGCAAAGCTCTCCTTCTAATTCTTCTTCATGTCTTTCTCTTGGTTATTTATTGTAGTTAGTTTTATCCTATTTTATTCTCTCCAACATGATAGTTATTACAATAGTTATTTTAATGAAAATCTTTTATTTTGATTACATTTGAAGAGCTTTAAGAGGCTTTTAAACCGTCTATGTGGATAAAGAAAAATGTTTGGGAGCTCTAAATTGGGAGCACTAAAGGAGCTCTAGAGAATGGGTCCCACTGACTAATGTGATGTTTTGGCCTTAAATTTTTTTTTTTTTTTGAATTTTCACCTCATTAGTGGTCCATTAGTGCTCCCAAATTAGTGGGATGTATCATTGTTGGTGGATAAAATGTGTAAAATAAAGAGTAACATTGTAACACATAAAAATTACACTTATTTCCATTGAGATTTTGAAAAAATACAGTAAGTCTTGCAGTTTTAATATGATTAAAGCTAAAGGGATATGAATTAATGTTGATGGAAGGAAAATACAAAAATATAAATAAGATAATATATACATTTTAATATACAATAGATGATAATATTATTTTTCTATTCATATAACTAATAAATTGTATTTCACTTATCTAACTTAACACACATGTTAAGTAAATTAAAATCATATTTGAACTTACTATAATTATATTAAATTTATAAAATTTACTATATATATATATTTTTTTCCAAATATGAGTAGACGTCTTAATTCCCCCTAAAGTTATTTAACAATACTCTCTTGTACCTTTGTTGTCAGGGGTGATAACCGAACCGAACAGTTTAAGCTAAACTCATGTTTGGCTTATTAAAAACTCGTTTGAGCTCAGTTTTTTAAGTAAGCAAGTCAACCTCAAACACATTTTGAAACTCGTTAAAGTTTTTAAACTAAACTTGAACAATCAATTGTTCGTTCGGTTCAATTCGATAGGCCTAAAATTATATAAAAACATCAAATTACTCAAGGTTGGTTCGATAAAAGCTCATTTGAGACCGACTCGAAAAGTTTAACGAATCAAGCTTAAATAAATTTTAAAACTCATTTAAAATTTTTAAATCAAATTTAAATAATTAATTGTTGTTTGATTCATTTATCAACCCCGCTTGCCGTAGAAACCTAGAGAAAGCCCATACACCAAGTTGGCTCTCAGATGTAAGCCCAAATGCAAATCCTAGCCCAACACCATTTTACACCATCCTCAACATCCGGGTGATTCTATTTGCACCCAAATAATAACTCAGTATGTCCAATTAAAATTTTAAAATTGTAATTCCTATTATACTTTCATGTAAATTTACTAATAAGGACAACAAATATTAAACTTTAAAATAATTTTTTATTTATTTATTATGGTACGTTCAAATCAGTTATACATATTTTTCATATTCAACTCTCTTCATCTTCTTTTCAAGTTTCAATTATTTTCTCTTCTTCATATTGCAAATCACATCCCAATTTATAAGATGTATTTTGTGTTTCTCCATGGTATCACCCCAGAGAAAGTTCAAAAAAGCAAGGGATCAAAACCTTGCTTTGCTCTCTAAACTGGGATGGAATCTCATCAGTAACAAAGAAGGTCTATGGTGTGATCTTCTTCGTAAGAAATACTTATCTAAAACTTCTTTCCATGACTGGAAAAAAGGGCAAAATGCATCCCATGTTTGGAGAGGCATTTTGTCCACCAGAAATTGTTTGAGAAGAGCTGTGAAATGGAAAGTGGGTGATGGGAACATTGTCAATTTCTGGAAAGATTGGTGGTATGGAGAATGTTCCTTTGAGATGACTGTCCCAAGTACTAATCCTCTCTCTCAGAGCAATGCCACAATTTGTGGTACTGTGAGAGAGCTAATAGGAGAGGATGGTAATTAGGATGAGGCTACTGTAAATAACAATTTCTCACCCCACTTGGCTAATACAATATTGAACTCTGTTCCTCCTAATAATCTCCACAGGGATTTACCTATGTGGAAGAGGGCTCCAGATGGGATTTTTTCTGTCTCATCTGCCTATGAGTTTATTTTGCACAGGAATGATAATGATGAGGATTGGAATTGGTTGTGGAAACTCATATTACCACAGAAACTTAAAGGTTTCTTGTGGACTGTGAGGCATGGCAAATTGCTTACTAACCAAATGAGACTGCACAGAGGCTTAACTCAAGATGCTCACTGCCCCAGTTGCAATATGACTGAGGACAACCAGCATCTATTTAGAGACTGTTATAAGGCCAAAGAAATTTGGCTTGCTCTTTTTCACAGACATCGGTTCCTTAATATGCGAAGGAAAAGTTGGATGGAATGGCTCATGAGTAATGCTAAAAATAAAAATCATTTTAATACTGACCTCTCTTGGTATCTAGTTTTTATTGTAACTGTGGGTGTCAATTTCCGACCACACTGCCAATCAAACACTCAGCTGGAGAACACTGGCAGAATAGATTAATCCTGAACGACCTGCAACAGAAAGAAGAGATTCCGGCGGTGGTTCGTCCACCCGGGGGCACTCCGACGATCAAATCAGTAAAATATCTCTCAAAGATAACCAATAGTGCTTAACTCACTAGACAGAGAATTAAAGACATACCTTAGACCCATGGGGGTGCCTCCCTTTTATAGCCAACACAATCCTAGTCCCAATAGAAGCCTAACTCTAATGGACTTAGGATTACTGCTAATCTTGGACTCCCAGTAGGATTAGGATAAACTCTCTAAGAGTCTTATTTTTGCCCAAACTAAAGTCTTCTCTCATTTTAAGACTCTTGTCCCTTATCCGCTTATCCCGGATTCCGGTATCTTCGCAGATAACCTCGGCCTAGCCGAGATCATCTCGGCATCATGACCATGACACGTGGCACCTCGGCTGGCACTCCGGTGACACCTCGGCCACGTGTCGTCATTCAAAAAAATATGTCCCCACAACTGGCCCCTAGGTTCTATTACCTATTCAAAAAAATAGGTTCTATATCATTCATTCCTTTAATCATGACTCCGGTTTAACTTTAGCTTGTAAATTTTTTTCAAAATTTCAATAAGTGTTAAACATGATCTCGGTTTAACTTCAACTTGTAAACTTTTCTCAAGTTTCAACAAGTGTTAAACATGATCTCGGTTTATCTTCAACTTGTAAACTTTTCTCAAGTTTCAACAAGTGTTAAATATGATCTCGGTTTAACTTCAACTTGTAAACTTTTCTCAAGTTTCAACAAGTGTTAAACATAATCTTGGTTTAACTTTAACTTGTAAACTTTTCTCGAGTTTCAACAAGTGTTAAACATGACCTCGGCTTGACCGGAGAGGTCACCTCGGCTTCTTGCCGCTTCCTCTAGAGGTCATCCCTCAGACCCACCTTGGTCTGTCCAGGAGTTCGGCTATCTCCAGATTTCAGCCTCTTTGGTGCACTACTTCTAGTGTCATTGTGAGTCCTTTTGGACTTCCCTTCATTGGTCGTGTCGAAATAGAGTTCCTTCCCCTGAACATGTCGATGTTCTTTGGGGTCAGCTTCCTTAGTGCGATGTGTCCTCCGTGAATCTCCCCTTCTTGATTCTCCTCGCCCGACCTCCCTTGAAGGTCGGTGAGAATGTTCCTTGGTCCTATCGTGTTGAGGAGTCGTAGGAGTTGTCTTCTGCGCCCCTGTCTGGGCATCTTTCTTGGCCGCTGGAATCGGCGTATCTTGTAACGGGAACGGTGGCTGCATGACGTTATTTTGCATCATGAAATTGACCATTGTTTGCAGGTCCGTCAATTTGTCCGCTATTCCTTTCATCTCGTCGTCCCTCCGCAAGCATCTATCTTTCCATTCTTGGAGGTCGTCCTCGTTATAATACCCGCTCCGGTCCGATTTCTTCGGTACGCCGCCCTCCTGGCCGACGTCCTTTCCTTCGTGATTCTTATCACGAGTCTCTTCGTTGCAGTTGTCTTCTTCGACGTCAAGGTCAATATGTTTCCCACTCTCAGTAGGGGTGTCGTCCCCAACCTTATCTTTCTGTCTGTTGTTGGCTATCTATTCTCCTTTCTTTCTCACAATTTGGCGCCGTCTGTGGGAAAGAAAGGAGAATAAATGGCCAACGACAGACAGAAAGAGAAGGTTGGGGACGATACCCCTACTGAGAGTGGGAAACATATTGACCTTGACGTCGAAGAAGACAACTGCAACGAAGAGACTCGTGATAAGAATCACGAAGGAAAGGACGTCGGCCAGGAGGGCGGCGTACCGAAGAAATCGGACCGGAGCGAGTATTATAACGAGGACGACCTCCAGGAATGGAAAGATAGATGCCTGCGGAGGGACAACGAGATGAAAGGAATAGCAGACAAATTGACGGACCTGCAAACAATGGTCAATTTCATGATGCAAAATAACGTCATGCAGCCACCGTTCTCGTTACAAGATACGCCGATTCTAGCGGCCAAGAAAGATGCCCAGACAGGGGCGCAGAAGACAACTCCTACGACTCCTCAGCACGATAGGACCAAGGAACATTCTCACCAACCTTCAAGGGAGGTTGGGCGAGGAGAATCAAGAAGGGGAGATTCACGGAGGACACATCGCACTAAGGAAGCTGACCCCAAAGAACATCAGCATGTTCAGGGGAAGGAACGTTGTTTTCGACACGACCAATGAAGGGAAGTCCAAAAGGACTCACAATGACATTGGAAGTAGTGCACCAAAGAGGCTGAAATCTGGAGATAGCCGAACTCTTGGACGGACCAAGGTGGGTCTGAGGGATGACCTCTAGAGAAAGCGGCAAGAAGCCGAGGTGACCTCTCCGGTCAAGCCGAGGTCATGTTTAACACTTGTTGAAACTCGAGAAATGTTTACAAGTTGAAGTTAAACCGAGATCATGTTTAACACTTGTTGAAACTTGAGAAAAGTTTACAAGTTGAAGTTAAACCGAGATCATGTTTAACACTTGTTGAAATTTTAAGAAAAATTTACAAGCTAAAGTTAAACCGGGGTCATGATTAAAGGAAGGAATGATATAGGTTCCATCACCTCAGGATGCTGAGGTAATAAAACCTAGGGGGCAGTTGTGGGGACATATTTTTTTGAATGACGACACGTGGCCGAGGTGTCACCGGAGTGCCAGCTGAGGTGCCACGTGTCATGGTCATGATGCCGAGATGATCTCAGCTAGGCCGAGGTTATCTGCGAAGATACCGAAATCCGGGATAAGCGGATAAGGGACAAGGGTCTTAAAATGAGAGAAGACTTCAGTTTGGGTAAAAATAAGACTCTTAGAGAGTTTATCCTAATCCTACTAGGAGTCCAAGATTAGCAGTAATCCTAAGTCCATTAGAGTTAGGCTTCTATTGGGACTAGGATTGTGTTGGCTATAAAAGGGAGGCACCCCCATGGGTCTAAGGTATGTCTTTTATGCTCTATCTAGTGAGTTAAGCACTATTGGTTATCTTTGAGAGATATTTTACTGACTTGATCATCGGAGTGCCCCCGGGTGGACGAACCATCGCCGGAATCTCTTCTTTCTGTTGTAGGTCGTTCGGGCTTAATCTATTCTGCCAGTGTTCTCCAGTTGAGTGCTTGATTGACAGTGTGGTCGGAAATTGACACCCACAGTAACCTTGTGGAAAATCTGGAAAAACAGGAACTTGTTTGTGTTTGAAGGAAAACCCACTAGTTACCAAGAGAGTGTCAAATACATTTTAGATTACTCTAGGGAGATCCATCTAGCTTTCCTTAATTCTATACCAGTTTCTAGACCAGCTTATCAACTTATTTCCTGGTTATTACCACCTGCAGAACAACTGAAGCTCAACACTGATGGCAGTAAAAAATCAGGAGGAGATAGAGGCTTTGGAGGCTTGATCAGATATGAAAGAGGAGCATGGGTTTGTGGATATTATGGCAGACTACAGCCAAGAACCAGTCTGGAGGCAGAATTATGGGCAGTCTACAAGGGTTTAACAGTTGTACTACAACAAGGTTTAAATGACGTGATCATAGAAACGAATGCAACTCAAGTGGTGCATCTACTGGAGGACGAGATAGGAGACAAAAGCCCTTTCAAGCATCTAGTGGAGGATACAAAAATCTTACTCAAAGGATGCAACTGCACTATCCAACATGTTTGGAAATAAGGTAATCTGTGTGCTAATACTCTTGCCAAACTTGGAGCAGCTCAACTGGAGGACATACTAGTGGTGAAAGAACCCCCAGCTGAGATTAGAAGCTTACTTGTTGATGATGTGTTAGGACGCTCTATGGAAAGGGCTTAGTCCCTTGTTTTATTTCCATTGTAACAAAAAAAAAATTATTTTCTCTTCATCTTCTTCCTCATTCTAAAACTCTAGTTCACTCTACCAAAATTTACCATTAAAACTCTAATTCATTCAACCAAAACATAACATTATCATCAATAAATCTGTTTGGGATGGGTTTGTGACAGCAAAACCCCATTGTTTTGATGGGTTTGATTGGAAAAAAAAAAGAAAAAAGAAAAAGAAAAAGAAGCAATGGAAGCAATGGCTTCATCCACTACAGACCTTGACTTCACTATTTGTTTATTATAAGGAAAATCAATTTCAACCCATTTTGTTTTTCAAACTTTCATCCATGACAAAATTATCGTAAGGTGGATTGCTATTATTACCTTGTAATCATCAGTGGATGACTTCATAATAAAGTTCACATATAATTTCATTGATGTAATCCTTCAAACCATAGCAATAATCTGCTGCAAGACCTAATTGATAGAAAAATTCCACTCCAACATATACGAGCAACAACTCATTACATGAATCTTTGATTTTGATCTCACAAATTGAGTTTGTGTGTAAAATTAGGATTTTGATTTATTTATATTAGGGTGTATCTTGAAAGGTAAAGTAGAAAAAAATATAGGATATATTGAAAGTAAATTATAATTTTAAATAATGTATTAAAACATTAGACGTACTTAATGAATTTTTTAAGTGCAAATAGAATCCCCTCAACATCCTCATCCAGTAGATCCAACCTACACCATATACCTAAAGATTCTAGAGTGATGCTACGTAGCTCGAAAGCTACTCCCCCCGAATCCCCCTAAACCCTAAACGACGCCATTTTTGTTTTTATTTTGTTTTGTTTTGTTTTGTTTTTTTTTGCAGAAGAAGATGGAAGATCAGAGAAGAAGAATCAGGAGGGAGGAGGAGGAGGAGGAGGGACTGGAGGGGGCATATTATTCGGGGGAGGAGGAGGCGGAGGCGGAGGCGGAGGCGGGAGGCGGAGGCGACGAGCTGACGATCGGCGGAGGCGACGAGCTGCTGCTGCGACAATCGGCGGCGGCGGAGGCACACGCGACGATCGGCGGCGAGCTTTCTCCCTCTCCCTCTCTTCTCTTTCTCTCCCTCTGCAGATCGAAAATGGAAGGAGGAAGACGCGAAAATGGAAGGAAAAAAAGAAAAAAAGAAAAAAAAAAAAATTAATGCCCAAAACAACGTCGTTTTTGGCATTAGGGGGATTCGGGGGAGGAAACTCTCGAACTACCAAACATTATTCAAGATTCTATTATACACCCCATTCATATTATATATGCATTTTGAATTATACCCATTTTTTTTAGTTATGGCAAATTTTTATTTTTAATTATAATATTATTTTAAAATTTTAATTATAATTAAAACCTAATTTTTTAATTATAACTGAAAAAATTATAATTCATATATAATATAATTATATCTTAGGCTATGTTTGGTACAGTTTTGGAACTAACGTTTCAGAACTTATTTTGCACATCATGTTTGTTTAGGAGTTTCAAATCATAATTCCACACTCACTTTTAAAAACTCGGCTGACGGCGGGAAAATTTAGACTAATCGGTCGTCCCACCTGTCATCCGACCAGTTGACCGGAATAATGCAAATATATATATATATATTTTATTTATTTTTTTTCCAATTGACCTATGTTAATTTTTATATATTCGAAAAAAATATTTTCTGAATTTTTAAAAATATTTTATAAACTTTAATAGAATTTTGAGTTGTGTATTTAGTTATGAGTTATAAATTTTTGTATTAAATATCATATATTACATCAAAAATTTTCCATTCAATTTAAAACTTTTTTCAAAACTTTCACTAAATAAATTTTTCACACTCAAATAATAATTTTAAAACTCACAAATTCAAAGAAAAATGGGCAGATCCCAACACTTCCAATGAGTGTTAATTGGTTTTTTTTTTTTTTTTCTTTTTTCCTCCTCTCTCTCTTTACCCCCGCGTGTATGTGCGGTAATGTGGATCACCCCTACTAATCTTCAGCAGTGCTTCAAACTCAAAATACATATCTTATTCTCAAATCATATTTTCAAACTCTACCAAACGCAATCTTTATCATTCCCACATATAAAATCCCCTGTGAACATGCTAACCAACCAGCAGCAGCAAAGAATCAACGAAGAGAGCAATTGAGAAAAACGAGGTGTTATCAGTACAAATCTATGGCCTCTGCAATGTTAAAGCGATCGGCGACGGTGGCTGCGTCATGGCGGCGAGCCTTCGCCTCCGTGGCGGTGGGGACGGATCTGGTCTCCGCCGCGCCGGACGTTTCTCTCCAGAAAGCTCGGAGCTGGGACGAAGGCGTCGCCTCTAAGTTCGCCACTACACCTCTCAAAGACATATTTAAGGTTCGCTAATTTTCAATCTTGATTTTAATCCTCTTGTTTGTTCTATTATTATTGGACCTGGGTTTAGTTTTTTTTTTATTTTATTTGTTAATTTGGTTAATGTTATGTTTCAGGACAAAAAAGTAGTCATCTTTGGGCTTCCTGTAAGTTGATTTTCTATTTCAATCATTCGTTTGTTATATACTGACGATAATATTGTGGATATAGATGTATATGTGTGTACGTGTACATCGTTAAGTTCTGCTAGAAAACAGGCAAACAACATTTGGGGATGGAATTTATGGGAATCATTGAGTGACTTTATTTTATTTATTTATTTTTAATTCAATAAACAGCTTTTATTTGATTTTATTTTATCTTTTTGAATTGCAGCTTAAATTAGTAGTGTAATATATATATAAATCCTAAAAAATCTATAGAAGAATGCAACAAATGGAATAATCCTCCTTGGGCCAAAAAAGAAAAGAGCATCTCCAACCCACTAGGCATATGGTTACGCATTTTGTCTCAGTTCATATTCACTAGCTAGCTAGATTTCAAAGGCTAGGCAAAATCTATTTGACTCTCATGATCCATTTCCTCTATCTTTGTTGTTGATGTGGCATTCCAATAAAGTGAGTAGTATTTGGATGAATAGCTAAAATAAAAAGAAGGTTTGGAATGAAAACATAAAAAATTGGATAGGCAAAATAAAAAAAATATATATATATGTTATAGTGACTTTTAGATAGATAAAATGCCTAACAAGAACAGTTCATTTCAAGATATCAGTAGAGCAGTCCACACTGCCAAAAGATTTCATTTTCTTCTCTCTCCACACACACCACATTAAACATAGAGGAGCCACATCCCAATCCTTCCCATCTCCTTTAAGGTGATCTTCTCAATACAATTTTGAGTAAGGAAAAAAAGAACTTTCTTATCTCCTCCCCTCGGGTAACCCCTATGCCAATAAGGAAAAAGATCCTTAAACGACCCAGGCATCACCCCTGCCATACCAAACAATGAGCATAGCAAACCCAAGATCTCTTTTTGCAACTATAAAGTGCAACATAAAATACTTTTTCTTGAAATGATGATCGGAAAATATAGGTAGTGTTTGGTAGAGTTTTAGAATTATGATTTGAAAATAGAATTGTATTTTGAGTTTGTGAATTTTGGAATTATGATTTGAGTGTGAAAAATTTGTTTGGTTATGAGTTTTGAAAATAATTTTAAATTGAGTTTGAATTGAGTGATGTGACATGATATTTGATACAAAAACTTATAACTTATAACCAAATACACAACCCAGTGGGACGATCGGTTAGCTCAAATTTTCCGCCTTAGAAAGAGTTTTCAAAAGTGAATGTAGAATTAATTTTTAAAAATGCTAAACAAACACCACACTCAAAAGTGAGTGTGAAATTATATTTTGAAAGCTCCACCAAATGGAGCCATAGACTTTCTCACATCATTTCGTGTTTTTGGTAAGAATATTTTCTGCAATTGATATTGGAAAATCACCAAACTTCCCCACAGATTTCCATAGTTGCCAAAATTGGCTTTTAGTTTTTCCTATTGGGAAAAAGGGACAAAAAGGCTTTTAATTCATTAACTTTTGGATTCTTCTTCTGAAAAAATGGACTGTGCATAGCAGCCTTATCCATGCATGTTGTAAAAATACAAAGAAATATTACTTGGCACTGTTGTAATCCAAATGATTTGAGCCCTCTTGCTCATTCACATTTCATTTTGTTGCTTTGTGTTCCATAGAACTAAAGAACATCATGTCAAACATAGAAAAGAAATGAAGCTAGTATGTCTTGGAAATGTGGAGTTAACAACACTATTTCCATTAAGAACCATTTCGGCAGAATATTTACTTCCGTATGCTCAAAATAGTTTGTTTGCAACAATCGTAAGGCTCCATTTGGTTTGCTGATAGTGATTGAAAGGAAAAGAAAATGCTAGGAAATAATCTTATGTTGTTTACTGACAATGGAAAATAGAAGGAAAATAAATTTGAGGCAAACCAGCAGAGAAATTCTTTGCTGTGGATGTTATATTTCCTTCTACTTTTCTTAAATCATGGTTGATAAATTTTAATTTTTAGTTATTTTTTCAAAGGAGAGAATATGAGGCAATTAGTTTTCCTTGTATCATTGTCCTTTCAATTCCTATTTCTCCTGTCTGAAAACCAAACACAGAATTTAAGTTACCTCTACTAGAATTATCAATAACATGCTTTAAAATTACTGACCCTTTCTTGGAGATTCAAGAAATTGAATTGTACGGCAAAAAGAAATGTAAAAATACCCAAAATTAGGATTTTGGTATGGGACAATACCGGTGCCTTCGAATTCTTTAGTGAAAGGATTTGGGTGTGCAACGCAGGACTCCACATTGATAACTCAGATATACAGAATATACCCTGGCATCAATAATTTATTTTTCTGTTTCTTTCCTTGATTTGAATTTTTTTTTTTCTTGTACCTTTAAATTTTGTATCACAAGAAAACACCATTACAAAACAAACAAGGGGCACACGCCAACACTTCAAAGCAAAATAAAACAAACCCAGAAACTAAACCATAAAAAAGAACTATAGAACCAGAAGGGGAGCAAGTGTTATGATTGCAGCGTAGAGCAAGGAAACCCCTATTCCATACAAACTATTTTGCAAAGAATTCTTAACTCCCCTTATTGAGCTAGCTCTAGCTCTAATATCCTTAATCATGTCAGCCACAATCACATCCTGAGCAAAAACTCTACCATTCCTTTCTAGCCAGACTTGATATGGAGTACAAGCCAAAGAAAGCTTGAACATAGTGCATCTCAGATTGCTGTTATTACAGTACGAAATTGCCCTCTAAAGCTCATCAGACCAACCCAAAGGATCACTGTAAATATGCTTCAATGTAAGCAAGCAACTTTGCCCAAATACTCTCAGCAAAAGGACATAAGAAGAACAGGTGTTCATGAGATTCCGCTTCATTCCTACAAAGACTGCAAATGAGATCCACCTACATACCCATTTCAATAATCTGCCTTTTTTGGTCTTATGTTTTGGTTATTATGCATTGTAACTGTCATGACTGTTGTTTTACCTTTTTCAGGGTGCTTTCACTGGAGTTTGTTCGGCCCAGCATGTTCCTAGTTACAAGAAAAACATTGATAAGTTCAAGGGCAAAGGAATTGATCATGTAATATGCATAGCTGTTAATGATCCATATACCATGAATGGTTGGGCAGAGAAAATTGAAGCCAAAGATGCTGTAAGTTATCCTCTTAGTCATCCTTTTTCCTTCCAAACATACAGCTTTAATATGTTAATAGCTCATATCATGCATCTCTTTTGTTTTGGATGTTTAAATGGATTAAGAGGACTCAATGGTGTAATCTAGTTTATTTTATTCTTCCTTTCTGTGTAATCATCATATGAGGGGTCATATCCCATGTGCATACATTTGTACTGCCCCCTCTCCTCCTTCACATGTGTGGGAGGAAACATAGGTCAAGTTGCTATTGTTGACAGCCCAACACGCTTCAAAAATCTTGGCCAACTCTTTTCTTCAGATCATTTTGATTCAATAGTGGGATTTGGCTATTTTGATGAGTGTCATCATTTGGATCAGGGGTAGGCTCATGAATTGGAGAACTCCTGACGATAGGAGATGTTTGGCTATCAGGGTTGTCAGTTAAATTAGTTGGGTTTTCTCTGACATAACCTAAGTCAATTGGAGTCTCTATGGCATGGACAGGGACTTCCGATTCCTCTAAGGAAGAGGCCACACCAGGAAAATTTATGACTTCATTGGTTCCATGGTGTACTGCTCTAAGAGGAAGGGCCATCAAATCCCCTAGGGCTATCCCGTGAGGAATATCAGCCATAAGGTATGCCAATTCAGTGGCTAATCCTCTTAAGCCCACTCTCTCTGGGTCAACTCTTTCTGGATCAGCCTGTTTTTCCCTAATACCAATCTGTTCTTCTTGAGTGAGTTGGAGATTCATGTGCCCTGAGTTTATTTGAGGAGAATGCATTTTTGTCTGGTCTTCATGCATAGAAGGTGGAATGGTCTGGGCCTCAGGCAATCTCTCAGAAGCAGAAGGAGATGCAGCTGGAGAGAGAAGCTTTCTCCTCTTGTATAATTGAAAGTATGACTAAAAGAGAGGAAGAAGAGTGGAATAAGGTGTCAGTATGAACAAACATAATACATATTGACTCAGTAAGAGTTTGAATGAAAACTATACCTTTATTGGAAGAGAAGAAGAACTGCTAGAGGAAGAGGATATTGGCATAGCAGGAGCTGTGACTTGAGGAGGAATTGATTGTTCTTGCCTTCTTTTTGACCTTCTCAAGAGCAACACCACCCTCCAATTGAGATTGAGAAGGTAAAAGTTCTTGGTGTTCTTCTTGCCTACTCTTGGTCCTCCTCTCAATCTCTATACCTTGGTTGTAAGGTATGAACCCCTCACAGCTAGTGGTGTTTAAAGGATTGCCTTTAGGTTTCTTTAGGGGGTTCATTGGAGCCTTGCCTTTGTCCTTAGGAGTTGGATCAGCCTGGGTAGCCAGGGGGGTAATCTAAATGAGTGAGCAGAAATGGCTAAATAAACTCAAAAAGTAAGCAATATACATAAAGAATGGAAAAAATGGTAGAATTACCAATGGTCATCTCTGCTCCTCACCTGTTGCCTGGGTGCACATTCCACAGACAAGCCTGAAGATCTTCATCAAAGATCAAGGCACTCATTAAAGACCACCATTCATTAAACCTTGTGTAGTAAAGGGGTAATCTGGCAATAGAAAAAGCTGAATTGATCAAATAACTTTTGATTTTCAGCCAGCAGATCTTTCACTTCTTGAGAGATTTTGAATTGAATCCTGGATTCCACTTGTTCATGGATGGTAAAGTGTAAGTAAGGAGAAGGGACAGTTTGATATAGTCTCATTTGTCTGGCCCACTGGCAGGGATTATAGCTTTCGAAGCTACAGTTGGAAAGCCTGCTGGTAGAGATGGATCCACCTACTAGAATGTATCTGGGAATAAGAATTTGAGCCCAGAAGACTTTTTGTTGTTGCCTCCAAGTGTCACTCAATGTTTGAGGAGCAGCATTGATATATGTTGATCCGGTGGAAGTGAACTGAAAGTTATGGAAAGGGATGAAAAGCTGAGGGTCTCTATCGCAGGTAGCTCAAATAGAATAGTGAAAACCTTGGTAAATGAATTGGATAAGGCTGGTCGAAAAGATAAGAAGAATTCAACATAACTTTCGCAAGGAGAGAAGTAAGGGGTTTGAGTGGTAGGCTTAATTTCAGGGAAATAAGCATAGAGCCAGGCTTGAAAGAACCAAAAAGGACCTCCACCATTATGATCTATCTCTTTATCGACTAAAGAGAAAGACCCCTATATAATGTGCCTAAAAGAAAAGGGGCAAAGGCCAATTGTGTGCCTTCTTGGATACAAGTTGTTAGGGTCAAATACTCTTTGGTAATTTTGAGACCTGGGACACATAGAAAATGTTGGGAGAGCCACAATAAGTAAAAAGATGTCCTTTCTTTTTTGATGGGCTCACCAGAAAATTGTTGATATTTTGTTTGGAACTTTCCATAACTGAGGTCAATGTCAAGTGGGACTACTGATTAAGGAGTTAAAAGGGCACTTATATGTTGGCCAGTAACAAGGAGGCCAGTCAAATGTACAATATCAAAAATGGTGGAAGAGATTATATCAAACTTTAAAATGAGAGAGTTACAGGACAGAGACCAAAAACAAGCTGCAGCGCCAATAGCCCATTTGTCCATATCTAGGGCTAATGTTGGCAGTTGAATGACATCATAAATGCCAAGAGCTCTCCAAAGGTCAATGTCGTAAACCATCATGCGATGAACCCATAATTTCCAATTAGGGTTTGGTTTTTGCAACGAACGTAAGGGGTTAGGGCTCGAATGCCACTAGTTCCAGGCTAGTTTCGCTTTTTTGAAAATGGGATAATAGAGGATAAGTTCATCAGGGATTTTGGCAAAAAAGGTTGGACCTAATTCCCCTTGGGCAGAGGTGTTGCTGCTGGGAATAATGCAGCTGTTAAAAACATGTTGGCGAAGTATTGGTTGGAACTCAGTTGGTAAGCGTTGCACAGATGGCATCTCTACTTGTTTCTTTCCTTTGGTTTGAGCTCATTTGGGTGCCATTGGAGTGTACAAGCAAAAAGAAGGGTTTTCAAAGCAGAAGGCGAAGAGTAGAGGGTATGAGAATGGTGAAGTGATGATTTGAATTCTGATGTTCATATAGCTTATGGTAGACCCTCTTGATTAAGTTTGGGCCTGTCACTAACAATTGGGCTTAACGGTTGGGCCTTTTTTGTTTGAATTCATATTAATTTTAATTTAACGTCCGGATATTACTTTAAATATTTGGGCTTCGATCTGTGGGCTCGTTTTTATAAGCCTAAATGTATCGTCCAAATATATAAATGTCCAAGCCTTATTTTGTCCTTTCTGATATTCATTCAAAACAAAAATATCTTTTTGTCTTGAATGAGGGGGGCATTGTTGGCACTAAAATTTATCATCTCTGTCTAATAGCTACAATAAATACAGAGAGTTGATCCAAGGGATGCTAGAGGTGAAAATCTTAAGTTTCCAGTGGGAGGTGTACCCTAGAACGTAGAGCTAAGTAACGCAATTAAAAGAACAGATATGGCAGACGCAGTTTTCTTCTATCAATTCCTCTGATAATACGATAAGATGGGGCCAAATGTGGCCCAGGTGTCAAGTTATGAGATAAGGCACGCAGATGATGCAGGATACGTGGTTTCTTTGCAGAGAAAAGGAGTGCTGCAACAGAGGAGCAGTTACGAACAGTTGTGAAGATCATGAGTAGTTATGCAAGAAGTTGAGGGAATTTGCTCCATGATGGGACACGTGGCAGTAGAGAAGCAACAAAGCCAGCAGCATAAAGGTTGGAATTTCAAAGGAAAGAAGGACGATCAAACACACAACTCATATGGAATTAGGAGTAATTTAACTTAGTTAGCAATAGCTTCTATATTTAGGAGCGGTCTATGTAGAATTCAGCCTCTGTGGCCAAGTTCCCTCTGTCGATTGTCATGTACATTGAGCTTGTAATTAAGTGGCAAGTTTACTTGTTCTTCAATCGATTTTCATTTTATTCACATTTGTTTCTTTGCATTACAACCTCCATAAAAGTCCTTGAATCTATCAAGGCATAGGACATTCAAACCACAATTACTTGATTTGTTGTTGTCTGTGAAATTCTGGGTTTTCTGTCGAATCTCGTTTGCCGATTTGGCCCAAACCAGATTTTTGCTAATAGTGTCGGTGTCCAACACGGACACAACATAGATACGCCACCTTTTTAAAAGTGTCCGTACTTCTGAGCTAGGCATCCTAAGAATATTTTGAAAAAAGTACGCTCATTTAGTCCCACGGGATGGGGGCATCCTAAGAATATTTGA